>CM033643.1:50725463-50819780 GCA_019512145.1 Engystomops pustulosus
TTGCCCCCCAGTAGATACAGCCTGCCCCCAGTAGTATCCCCGCCCCCAGTAAATACAGCCTGCCCCATGTTGTACTACAGCTGCCCATAGTATACAGCCTTCCCGGTAGTATACGCCTGCAACGGTAGTATACAGATTGCCCCAGTAGTATACAGCTTGCCCCCAGTAGTATACAGCACTGTCCAGCCTGCCCCCAGTTTATACAGCTGTGCCCCCAGTAGTAATAGCACAGCCCCGCCTGCCCCCAGTATTATACAGCGAGCCCCGCATTAAAAAATAAATAAACTATATACTCACCTCCGTTGGCCCCGATGGCAGCGCTGTTCCCGATGTCCGCGGGCTCGTCTTTTGCTTCCGTGCCCGTCTTCTTTCTTCTGCGGGCTCCGCCATTGCTCTCCCAGGCGGTAGGTGCATAGTATGACGCGCCGCTGCTGACGTCATACTAGCGCCGCCCCGGGGGAAAACATGGCGGCGAGCCGCGCGGACTTCAGGGAGCAGCGTTGCACATTGGGCCACCGGAGGGTGAATATATAAGTTTATTATGTTTTTAAGTATTTTTACTTGCATTGACTCGTGTATAAGCCGATGGGACGTTTTTCAGCACATTTTTTGTGCTGAAAAACTCGGCTTATACACGAGTATATACGGTAATATAAAATAATAGAGCAATGTATAGAGAAGGCTTACATTGATCCCTTTCCCTGCTTGGACTCACAATGTGATATAATGTAGCGAGCCAACTAACATTATTGTTATATACATGTTATATGTGGGAGGAATATGGAGACCTTTAAGGAAAAAAATCTCATGCAGATGTTATGCAGGATGAATTTGGACCCATGCTGGTAGTTCTTGAAGGCAACACTTCTAATCTTAACGCCTTCTTCTAATTTAGGCCCAAGTAGTTCCAAGACATTAAATTCAATGGGTTGCTATGACAATTGTAACTCAGGAAAGTGGCTGTGTCTTTTCATTGATTATTTCAGGAGGCCTAGTAGTGTCACTCATTCTCTATTCCATTTTTTTTGTTAATAAAATATATATCAATTAACCAACAATATATTAAAAAAACTATTTAGAAAATATAGAATCAATAGTTGTATCTAAGATTATAAGATTATAACAGAAATAATAATAATATGTGCTATATATGTTATTCATATATGTGTTTTTTTCTACTTAGATGATCATTTAAAAAACGTGAAACTAAAGTACTTAAAGGAAATCTACCATCAAAATCAAGTATGATAAACCAGAGACACTTAGTCATACATCTTGTCAACCTGACTGTGGTAATCTTCTTATATTTGTTATCCATGACTTCTTTCCTTCTAAAATCAACTTTTAAAATTATGGTAACAAGTCAGGCTATTAGGCTATTACATCCCCCCCCCCTGCTCCCTCGGCACTTCCCCCTCCCACTGCCTGCTGTAATATCATACAGTGGCAGGGTAGAAGTGCTCCTCCTCAATGTAACCGCCTGTAAAGCAACAGCACAGAGGGGCTCTGGTAATTACCCCAAGATCCTTTAGCATAATTTTAAAAGTGGATTTTACAAAGAAGGAGCCCATATATCACACAGTGTCTGGATCTATTAGTAAGTGCCCATCAATATCTTTACACCAAAATCAAGTATGATAAATCATTATCATTGATGGTAAATTCCCCTTAATGCCCGGGGCATTTGGTAAAAGCATCTGAATGTGGTCTTACTTGGTCAGGACAAATGGACATATATAACAATAATATTGTTTTAGCAGCAAGTTACAATAGGTGTGACATAATACCAAAAAGCGGATGCCCAAAAAGGAGGTAAATATAGTATATTCACTTTATTGGTTAATCATCATGAAAAAATAGATAAAAACATTTAAAAAGCACACTGGGGTGCCTTAGTGTGCTTTTTAAATGTTTTTATTTATTTTTACCTCCTTTTTGGGCATCCGCTTTTTGGTATTATGTCATAACATATATTGGATGTTTTTCATTTCTTATCACCCAAACCCCCAGATGGATAAGTTACAATAGGTGGTGTGGTTCAGAAATATGGAAAATACTTCCTTGGCAGAAGACCTTAGTAAATAAAGGTATGTGTTAGGCATGTTCTCCCAAGGTAAAGGAACCATCAATCAAGACAGAAGAAATAGATGGAACACTGAAATAGTTATCACAGCTAACAACTAAGGGTCTTATAGGCAGAACTAGCATCTATAAGACATTTGTGACTTATTCTGCAAATGGTAAGTCTGAGATGGAAAAACAAGAAAACCTACCATCAGAAATCTACCTATTATAGACTTGATGGTAGGTTGCTAGTAATGTGCTAAACCCTAATCTATTTTACCTAATCCTGAACTACTTTCTAAACTTTATTATATATCTAGTTGATATGCTAATAGGCTACTGGGGAGTGGGGTAGCCTCTCCAGGCAGTGGGAGCTAAGACTGCTCCATGCCTGAGTAACCTCTACGATCCTTGCCCGGCACCCTCACACTTCATAGCAGTCCAGCTCATTTTTCAGAGCTCTACACATGTGCAGTAGCTCCGGCTTCATGATGCTTGCACATAGCGTTGTTCCCAGCAACTCTGAAGCTGAGGTACTGTGCATGTGCAGACCTCCAAAGAATCCAGAGCACCACAGGAGTGTCAGGGTGCATGCCGAGGACATGCAGGAAGGTGGGATCACAGAGGCTACTGCATAGTCTTTGCTCTAACGGCAGAGGTTACTCCACACCCCAGTAGCCTCTGCCAATAATTTGCATATTAGCTAAATAAAGGGTCGTTTGAAAATTATTTTAGGATTAGGTAAAAATCGATAAGGGTTTAGCATGTTACTATCAACCTACCATCAGATCTCCCTTAGTAGGTAGATAAATAATGGTATATTTCCTTTAAGACAAATTAGCAATTGTAATGCCCTTGGCTTGCAGTGTTGGCATTGACACTTTGACACGCCGGCCTTTTCTTATGTTTGCCAGGCCTGGCAGCCACCAGGTCCTGCTGCTGTGTTTCTTGCATGGGGAAGGGTCATGTATTCAGTGCCGTGTACTTCAATCTCTGTCCGAATCAGATGTCACTGAATGACCTGTGGCAAAGGGTAAAAATCAAGGGAACACTTAAACAATGCCCTGAGGAGCAGCGCTAAACCAGATCCATACAGTAGTATAGTGGTGTATACATGATGTATTACGGCAGTGAATAATGAGTATACATGAGTCAGAAGTAATGTGAAAAAAGGTCACACAAGGTCTGCAATATAATGTCAGAAAAGGTTCCCGCAAAGAGGGAGACCAGAAGGTCCAGTCAAGTATATAAACTTAAGATACTAGAATACCAGGAATCTTCCATTCTTGAACAATGAAACAAAATAATCCATATGCCTGAGTCTAATAGAAGTCATTTGTATCCTTTTATGAGAACTCCCTGATGTGGTTTCATTCAGCATCCGGAGGAGACCTAGAATATCTATAAAATGCATGTAATTTATTGTATTACAGTACATGCTGCCATGCTTAATATTGCACACATAACGAATGTGAAGGTCAATAACCTCCATTTAGCCAGATTCTAGCTCTTTATTACTATTAAAGTGTTACAAACTCATTTCCCTATTTAATTAGCATATAACCGTCTAGTATGAAATGATCAAGGCTTAAGGCTCCTAATGCCAATTGTTATCTTATTTCAGTACCTTGGAGAGCCTGTGCTCCATTTACCAGGGATAAGCATTAGCGGATTAACATCTTCACTGCTAGAGCAAGTGTAGAGTTTGGCAATGATCCTGTGTCCCCTATGGCATTTAAGGATTTAAGTAGAGTTCTTCAAAGACATTGGCACACCACCAGATTCCCCCTAAGCATGTTCTATGTTAACAGTTGCTTTCTCTGATCCATTGACTAAGTGATTTGTTGGCTGCTGTGCCTCTACACTTAGAGTTGCATTTATAGGTAAAGAGCAGCTTTCATTTTGTTTCATAATTTAGGATACGCTTAGATGCATTGTAAAAGTGGACTGTAAAAGCTTTTCTGTCCATGTAATACATTGAGAAGCAATCACATGGGACCTTAAATGTCAGCCTGATAATTTCACAATACTTTATGTAAGGGGATACAGGGTTTTGTTAAGGCTTTGAGATGTGTGTATTTTAAATTCCTCTGGTTTGTTTTGTCTGGTTTTATGTGTAATCAAAAATAATAGATGACAATTTCCCAGCTTCTATTGTAATTACTAGGAAAACGTATTTCTAGTTAAAAAGTTTGTTATTTTTGTGTAAATCCCTAATATATATTGCACATGCATCTGTAGCTCAGCTAAAAGTGTCTGGTAGGGAATGGGGAAAACTGCTGCCACACTCATCTAACTCTCCAAAGAAGAAAAGTTTTAGGTAAGGCTATTCCAACATGCCCAACACTATCTCCTCCATCTGCAATCAGAGGATAGTCAGAGGGGAGTCAGGGGCCCCCTCCACAGTATATGGTTGGATGAACTATTTGATTTGGATATGTATAGAGCTCCAGATGTATCACAGATAATGCAGCGCTGCACAGAGCTTGCCAAATCGGTCCCTGTATCCATGGGGCTCACAATCTAATCAACTTACCAGTAAGTTTTGGAGTGTGGGAGGAAGCCGGAGGACCCGGAGGAAACCCACGCAAACATGGATGATACATTTATCAAATCTTTATAGTCTAACTTTATACTATACCTATGTGTGTCTACTTGTGTTTACTGTACATCTGCATTTCATACACATTGGGGCACATTTACTAGGGCCATGCAACAGTTTTCTGTCGGACTGCGCATGTTTTAGTTCACGCCCCATGTTAGAGGTGCTTAAAAAAAGCAGTGCAGAGGGCGCCAGATTCATGAAGAACATGCTCCAGAAATCCTGAATCTGGCGCCCTCTACAGTATACACAGGCAAACTACAAATAGTGCAGAGTGCACTATTAGTAAATCTTGAGAGATTGCAACTCTCTCGCTCAACTCCTTCTCACACCACCCACAGGAATTCTCTTCATCCAGGTTAGCAGTGTAATAGTCAGTGAGGAGGGTGGGGTTGTTTGACTGTATGCTGCAGCAGCTTCCTACCTCCATGACTGGAACAGAGGACATCAATAAAAGTGTTTTAGAAGAATAGTGCCTCTTCCCATGGATAGACGCATAAGTGGAACATATATGATGACCTGCTCTTATTGTTATTTACTGTACATGCCACCGTTTCCATGCCAAGTATATCCACAAACCCCTCCAACCAGTGACATTAAAGGGAACCTACCACCCTGATTCTACCTATAAAGGTAGAAGGGGTGGTAGGTGGATGGGAACTGAGGATAGCCCTTTTTTGGGCTAATCCTCATGTCCCATGTCTTTAAAAACTTTATTACATGTATATGCAATTTTTTTATGCGGCTACTGGGGCGTGGAGTAGCCGGACTGAGCTACTAGCGCGGCTACTCCACGCCCCACTAGCCTCTTTACTCTCGCCTACAGTAATCTTCGACGCGCAGCTCCTGGTAATGCGCGCCCTCTCCGTCCCCTGCGTTCTGTGCATGCGCAGAACACAGCCTTTGGTTGCGCAGCCGCGCTCCGGGGCCGGAACTACTGCGCATGCGCATAGCCGGGGGACTCGGACAAGGGGCGCAGCTACCAGGAGCTCGCGCCAAGAGTACCGGTAGGGGAGTACGCGGCTACTGGGGCTGGAGTAGCCGCGACTAGTAGCCTCATGTCCGCTACTCCACGCCCCAGTAGCCGCATAAAAAAATTAGCATAATAACAATTTTATTTAAGTTTTGTAAAAGACACCCGGGACGTGAGGATTAGCCCAAGAAAGGGCTATCCTCACGTCCCATCCATCCACCTACCACCCCTTCTACCTTTATAGGTAGAATCGGGGTGGTAGGTGCCCTTTAAAGTGGTGTTCAGGGAGGAGGTGTTTATATAATAATTAATATTAATAATTCCTTTACTTTTAGTTTATTTTAGTGCACACAGATTACACAGCACTACACAGAGCTTGCTAGATCAGTTCATGTCCCAATGGAGCTCACAATCTAATCAACCTACCAGTATGCTTTTGGAATGTGGGAGGACCCGAAGGAAACCCACCCAAACACAGAGAGAACATACAAACTCTTTGCAGATGTTGACCTGGATGGGACTTGTACCCAGGGTTCCAGCACTGCAAGGCATTAGTGCTAACCACTGAGCCACAGTGCTGCCTGTGTTTATATTGTAATTATCGTAGGTTAGCATTTTGCCTTGTCGGTAATCCAGCAGGACATGGGACGTCATCAGAAGTCCCAAAAATGATTGCCAACTGTTAATCAGAGTAAGTAGAGTATGGTTGAACCTATTAGAAGATTATAATTACATTACTTTGGTACTTATGAAAAAACTGTAATAGACCGTTATTATGGATGGTTAGACCCCTTCAACATAGGGATTACAACCCAGTTCGCTTGTTCATAAAACAGTTGAACATTAAACATAAACAGTTGAAATTCCTTTTGAATTCCTTTTCGTTCACTAGATCTGAATAATGTTCTGTCCATAATGGCATAATGTCACAAGGCAGGAACATAATCCAATGGATACAGTTTATGTAAAAATTTTTCTGTAGTAACATAATGTCCATGGCAGCCATCAGTCACTGCGACCACATAGAGCAGTGGTGGTGAACCTTTGGCACGGGTGCCAGAGGCGGCACTCGGAGCCTTCTCTGTGGGCACCCATGCCATTCCCCTAGAATAGAGTTCACCATGCAGGGGTCAAAGAATGCTGGCCCAACAATTCTTCCTGTACACAGGGAACCAGGAAAGAAACAGCAATAGACCGTATTTGCCCTCCTCCTTTCAACTGTGTTGGTGTCCTCAGCAATCAATTACTGCCTAAATTGCTGTGCTGGCACTTTGCCATAAAAAGGTGGATTTTGGTTGAAGTTTGGGCACTCATGATTTAAAAGGTTTGCCATCACTGACATAGAGGTTCCCCTTTGTAGTTGTATGTCACATATCCATATCCATATCCATATCCAGCAGCATCCTGTATTTATGTTTCATATAACAAATCAAAATACAATTAAACAATTTCCATAACATGTAATACTTCTACTCTCATATTTAATTCAACCTTTTTTCTTATATTTGCAATGCTCCACCTGGAGTCTTGAAGATCCCACCTGAAGCACAGATCACATGTAACCTCAAGAAAACCCTCATATTTTGTAGACCTTTATGTTACATGAAATCTGTTTTAATAAATGTGTCACTGTCTGTCTTTAGGCATTTAGATTTTCAGCAGTTTCAATCTTTCTAGTACATTTCTCTAATAATACATTGTAACAGAATGGTTCAGTGGTTAGTAGAGTTGGTCCGGGTTAAATCCTTTTATTAAGAAATCAATTCAATTAAAGCTCTGTCGCTCATGTGTATCCCAATAGGGACTCCAAATAATGATTTACAGTATATCCATTCATTTACTAATGCTAGCTGTATTTGTAAGTAACTGAATGGTTAAGTCACCTGCTATCGGGGCTAATAGTTATAATTGAGTGTGAGGGGGTGTTCTTGCTGCAGTGCTGTATTAGAGAGGCTGTTCTTATGTATAGCATAATTCACTTCTCCCTTCTGGTGCAGTGTGAGTTTTTGGAGGCTCTAAGTAATTAGTTTGTTCAATAAAACTTATAAATCAGTCTAGTACATTGCAACTACTGACATTTCTGCTCAGTTATTGGCACATATAGAGGTACTGGACTCTCTGCACTGGGATATGCTGAGAGGATTCTGCAGTATCACAAAAACCTATCGTGGTTCTAATGTAGTGTAGAAAAGAGCTGACTCCGGTCCTGCATCACTTCAGTGTGTAACAATGGGCAGGTGATGCTCTGCTCCTTATCATCCTGTCCCTATGTGTTGTGCACTGTCACATCATGTGCTTAGGGTGCAGAGAGGTTCACCCTTTAAGTGCTGATGTGATGAACAACTCCAGAAAAGCAGCTTCTTGCAGGCTACTATGAGTATGACTTTAAGTCTTGAAATTCTTTAATATGTGGAGAGCAGGTAAGTTTTTGGTAATATATTGTTGTGTGCAATCAGCTTGCACTCCAATTAGTGTTGCTACAAATGCTTGCAACCTCCACATTTCCCTTATGATGTGCTGCTAAGAAATACAGCATGCTCCTCAGTTCTTAAAGAGCCATTCCCACCATCTGCCTGTGACTACAGAAGCTGCATGCTGGAGCAGAGCAGAGCCAAGGCTAGCTTCACACTCAGCAGCACATGAAAGGAAGGCTCCTGCCTGTCACATCTCACATCATCACGCTCCTCAACTAGATGGAGATCTCCTGTCCTCAGGGAGCCTGATATGATTAAACCTTCTTCCAAGTCTGGGAATATTGTCTGTTCATCAGCTGATGGTCCATTGGGAGCAGGAGTCTTCACATATTGAGATGTACCTGCATTGATTTGTTTCTAAGCCTACATCAGGGCAGAAGAGTGGACATTAGGTGATTATGAGGGCACAGGACTCTTTTGATTTAATTTCCTAGTCCGGGAGGATTTGATGGAATGAAATACCTAATAATCTCACTGGTGGTGTCCTGACTTCTCAGAAGCTTACTGGTGGCATCCCAAGGACACAGGACACCCTCCCCTGAACTCTAATCCTGTCACTTACACTCATTGATCTCCAGCAGCTTCCAGTAGAAGATATCTATGAGCCTTTGAACAGCCCACTGTTTGATAGCTGTGAGTCCAGCAGACACCATGCAAGTCTCCATAGCCTGCACAGAGCACAACCTCAAGAGTAGGAATGGGGACGATAGGCACAGCAAACAGAACTCCAGTGGCCCAAATGTGGTCAATGCAGCCAGGGCAAGGTTCCGCACTGTGGCCATCATCGCCAGGAGTCTGGGAACTTTCACCCCTCAGCACCATATATCATTGAAGGAATCTACTGCCAAGCAAACTGGCATGAAATATAGGTAAGGTATATCATTCACTATGCTTCTCTATATTCTCTAGAAATAAAAATTATGAAAGAGATACATAGAAGATACATTATAAATAAGTAGACCATGACACGTGTCCTATAAGGTAGGTTCTCATAACTTTTTTAAAGTTGTACTTTGCTAATGTTTGCAATTTATGCCAATGCATGGTTGCAGTAATCCCATAATATATTTATGTTTCATAATATTCTCACCGTGTTTGCTATAAAGAGTACAGTCCTTTAGCTCTGTTTTGCTTAGTCTTGCTATGAACAACCTACTCTACAATCAGTCACAGTCCAAAGTGGTGTAGTGATGATTATTCTTAAGAATTATTTAGTAAATTTTACACCATTCTGTTCATGTGTGCACATTCTGTGTGTACAGTATAGTGTCACGGTATTCAGCAGAACAGTATATAGAATGTGTTCAACTCCCCTTTGGGGCTCATAAGCTAATTCCTTATCTCCAACAACACACACACAGTCTAGGTCATTTTAATAGAACGCCACTTAATCTAAGGAAGTTTTTGGCGTGCAAGAGAAAGGAGGATTATTTTAAGGAAGTCCATGCAAAATTTGGATGACAGAGTAAGTACCAACTCCTTCCAGATGTTGCCCTGGTCATTGTCAGCTGAATGAGCCCAGTGCTGTCAGGCGGTAGTATTACATACATTTAAAGCATTAAAAATAGGTAGATAAAACTTTTTTGTCATCTTACCATTTAACCAGCTTTTATTGATATAGATGAAAAACACATACACTATGTTACATGTGTAAGGGAATGCGTTGTAGCAAAAGATACAAAATGATGACAAGTGAAAGTGAGTTTTACTTTAAAGTTTATCGGCTATCAAATTATCATTATACACCGCTTCATGAATGTACAGCATCGGGTAAGTCATTTCACTACAACTTGCTGGGATTATTGAGGGGATGAGATGTTTGGGATATTGTGGAGCTGATTTGCTGTGACGGTGATTGATAATAATTGAAAGAAGCTAAAGGCAGCTCCAGTGTTACTCATAAATCAGAGGATAGAGTTAATGATTACTGGAAGGTGAATCCCATAAATAAGCCCTGTACTTTACATAGCTACTGTACTAGACAACTGCAATGATTTATCCGGCACGGCTCAGTGGAGCAGAAAGTGATGGTGCATTAATAGGGATGATCTGGACTGGGGTGTAATATGCTGTAACTACTGCTCTATTGAGTCACATTAGATTGTATAAAGAAGTAACATTAAATCTGGCTATGGCTGTAGACTAATATTTATTATGAGTTATAACGGATGCATCTAGGATAATAGATTGATGTCCCATACATTTAGAATGAATTATTGACTTCGTACCTTATGCTATTTTTTAATCAAGTCATTTTTTGGACATATGCCCCACACCCTATCAAGTCCCTATCAAGTCCAGGAAAGCAGCAGAATAAAGAACAACAATGCCAGATAAACGGAGCATAATATAGAGAGAAACTAGTAGTTACAGAAAAGGGACTATGACGTACTGTAGATGAACAGGGAACAGGTGAGCATCATCCTGCCACAGGCCCCACACTCTCTCAAGTTTGCCACTGCCTAGGATATATACCCATCTCCAACCTGATAATCATGTTCATGCTGTCTACAAAGGACTCCACTGGCAATGCCAACACTCACATAACATGTACATTAAATGTGCCCGTTCCATCCCGCACCATGGGCAGGTGTCCTCTCCTCTCAAGGCAGCATGCAGTTTGAAACACCTTATTTAATAAGAACAATTGGGAGAGCCAATGCACCTCACATAAGGACAAGTTGGGGTCCATGGCAATATGTCCCACGTCCACTTTCTATGGATCTATTGTATACTGTCCATGCTTGATCTTCTACTAGAAGTTCATGATTGGTATGGTTAATGTTCTTTTATAACTCAACAGAAAATATGTCTGGGTAATTTACAACAATTAGAAAACATATTTAGACATGTTTGATAAAGTTTTATAGAGAAAATTAATTTAATTATATTTTCTGAGATTATATTGATGGCCATGATTTATATAGGCAGTCCCCAGGGTTAAGTACATGATAGGTTTTTTAGGCTTGTAGTTGAGTTGAATTTGTTTGTAAGTAGGAACTGGTATATTTTATAATTGTAAATCCAGTCAAAAAAAGAAATTTGGCCCAGTGACAATTAGATTTTCAAAATATTGTGCGGTCATGGGCAAAAAGATTATGAAAACAACTTAATTACAGCTGATCATTGCAGCCTGGGAGTAAATTTAAAACATTCAGAGAGCTTCACCAGAGGTCACAGTGGGCAGAGAGGTCCCTCTGTAACTCGGGGAACACCTGTACTTAGGATAGGTCATCCAAAATTTGGAATTGCAAGTGATCATCCACCTCCACTTGTCCAATGTCTCTGAAATCTCATTCATCGGTCACATGGTCAACTTGCACCTCACTCCCATTCAACTGGACAGTGGGGTTGGCAGTGTTTGGACCCTCAAAGATCTAATTTTGAAGTACAGTATAGGTTATTAATGTCTATGACTTGATTAAGTAGTTTGGATCCATTGATATATGTGATTCATACAAAAAGTCTATATTGTTCACAGTAACAATCTTCTGGCTACAACTAAGTTGCGTCAATCTCAGCAATTGACCATGGGATAGACTGCAGCCTGACTGATCCAGCGCTGCCATAGTCCTAACTCGGAAGATCAATGTGCAGAGCTCCGAACACTTTGAAAGATCATTTTCACAAATATATATTTATGTACACAGCTTGTATACTTGCTTCACAGTGATAGCAGCTCTGTGCAACATAATACACTTAAAAACACACAGAGAAGGATAATATAATTAAAGGTTCATCATACACATACCTAGTGTAATATAATAAGGAGAGAGCAGGTGCAGGGAAATCAAATTTTGCATGGCCGCCTCTCTCTGGTACCATTTATGACACCTGTGTTCTGTCAGAAGGGAGAACAGAAAGCTATTGTATTGTTTCAGAGATCATCTCGTCTCTCCTGTAGTCTTTTACTTGCACCCTGGAGAGCACCTATCACTTATTTGATTTCCCGGTGCCTACTCTGCCTGATCATCTACATTAAGGGATATTCACACATAGCAGACACACTGCACAATTCTGGTCATGCAAAGACAACTACAATTTACATTTTTACTTTTTTTTGCATGTCTCACTTTCAGATGAAACAGAGACAGGTGGTCCCTGACTTAAGGACACCTGATAACTCCTAGTTACAGACGGCCCCCACTGCCTTCTGTGACCTCTGGTGAAGCTCCCTTACTCCCTTACTATAGTCCCAGGCTGCAATGATCAGCTGTAAGGTGTCTGTAATGAAGATTTATTGATAATCCTTGTTCCCATGACAGCAAAAAACTTTGAATCCAATCATCCCAGGGATTTTTTTTTTTTTTTAATGGGGTTACAATTATAAAATATGCCAATTCCATCTTACAAACTAATTCAAGTTAAGTACAAACCTAAAGAACCTGTCTTGTAAATAACCCAGGGACTGTCTGTATATATTTCTATGAATGACATTCCATAATATAAGGTTCACCAAAGCTGAACATTCACTTTACATTACAGAGTATGGCTCATTCACACGGCAGCATATACGTCCCCATAGACGGCAATGGCGGCATACCGCCTGTGAATGTACCCTAATACCAGGGTCAGATGGCACAATAAGGGTGAGCGCCCTGCTCTCAGGTGCTTACAATCTATATTATGTCTTATTTTATTTGTATATGATTTATAAAGTTCTGCAGAATATTCTGGTGCTATGTAAATAAAGATTTATTATTCTCATGATAGGGGTATGTGATCTTCCCTAGATGTCTTTTTGAATAACCCTTGTCTCCTGTTTTCATCGTGGACTTGTTTCTGACCATTGCATTCATTGTACTATTACAATTCAATTGTTCTTGTTATACTGCTAAATTATTTAACTGAAAAGCAGCTTAACAAGTGCATTGATTCTGCGCTGAAAGTGCTGTGTCTGCTATCTGCAGATAGTATACAGTATATTACCTACAATTACCGGTGGCTGTGATACAGAACCATACATGTAGATAAACTTAGTGCATATATTGGATGTTTTGATAATTACATTATTCCTGAATAATCAGCATCTTAAACAGTGAAAACACTGCTAATAGTTTTCAAAATATACTTAAAGGGGATGTCCCAAGTTTTTAAGTCTTACGTTTTAAGTTCTGCATATAGGGGATAACAAGGTATTCAGTGAGGGTCCACTTGCTGGGAGCCTGCTGATCATGAGAACAGGACCCTCAATAATCTGCAGAATGTCCCATTCTCACTAATGGGTAGAGCTACAGGACACACGCTTATTCATTCAGTTCCATGGGAGTTGTCAGAGTTTGCCGAGCCCTACGCTCAGCTATCTCTGATAACCCCATTCGCTGTCAGTGAGAATGCCGGACATAGCCGAGCATTGTGGTTGACAATTTCTGACATTCCCATATAAATTAATGGTGCAGCGGCTTCACCTGCCGCTCCACACATTAGTGAGAACAAAACCCCCATTGTCCGTATTTCTGGGGATTCCATTTACATAATCCATGGGTGTTTTTGGAGTCTGAGCCTCACCAGTCAGCTAGTTATCCCCTATTCTTTGGATAGAGGATAACTTAAAAACTAGGGACAAACTCTTTAAAAAACCTATTTCCATCTTTTATTGTACTTTTTGTTTCATATTCAAATTTTCTTTTTTTTTTTTTTTTTACTAACCAGCCATTGTTCTATCCCTTCCCTCTTTTATGATGGATATTATATCACTTAAATGGATAATAACTTTCTACTGTTTGGAAATATCAAAAAAGAAAACGTATTAGCAGTCAATAATTTAGAAAGACAATCTCGCTAATTATAGGCTAGACACTTTTTTGCAACAAAGGCCCAGCAGTGTTATATTACATAACGTTTAATGAATACTTATTAAAAACAACACCCAAGAACAATAGAATTCTGTAGGTACCGAGACTGTGGAGCAGATTTATCAAGCTGCTCAAGAGTAAGAATGTGCTTAGTTGCCCATGGCAACCAATTACAGCTCCCCTTTAAAATATTCATGCGCACTGGTAAAATAAAAACTGAGCTGTTATTGGTTGCCATTGGCAACTAAGCACTTCCTTACTCTTAGGCAGCTTAATAAATCTGCCCCTAAGTGTCTGTGTATCCATCTTTGGTTTTATGCTTAGAGATGCATTTACATTTATTACATTACATAAGTCCTTTAACGTATTACTTGAACTTTGCATTTATTTAACTTATTGGCATAAAGTCTATACCAATGCCAGAAGCCTCACAAACAAAATGGAGGAAATGGAACTCTTAATGTTGGAGGGCAAATATGATATAGTGGCTATCAGCGAGACATGGCTGGACAGTAGCTAAGACTGGGCTGTTACAATAAACGGTTATAGTCTTTTTAGGAAATGATTGTTTAAATAAAAATGGAGAAGGGTTTTGTTTATATGTGAAAACTTGCCTCAAGCCTGTCCTGCGAGATGACATCAATGACAAAAATAAAAATGTGGGTGGACATACAGGAAGGAAAAAAGAATAGCAAATATTACTAGGGGTTTGTTATAAGACTCCAAATATAATGGAGGCAGAAGAGGAACTGATGATAAGCCAAATAGATGGGGCCTCAAAGTTTGGTGAAGTACTTATCATGGGGGAATTCAATTACCCAGATATGAACTGGGGTCAGAAACAGGTCCTTTAAAGGTAGCAGGTTCTTGTCGACAACAAAAGACAAATACCTGTCGCAACTAGTCCTGGAGCCAACAAGAGGGGGGGGCCCTGCTGGACCTTATTCTAACCAACAGACCTGACAGGTATCAAAATTACATGTTGGGTGGAACCTGGGTAATAGTGACCACAATATCATTGATTTTGTATTACGTTTTACTAAGGGCGTTAGTGGAGGGGCAACAAACACTCAAAACTTCAAATTTTCAGCAGCTAAGTGAAGATCTCATAGGCATTAACTGGGACAATGTTCTCAAAGACAAAAGCACCCCCAAAAAATGGGACATTTTCACATATTCTAAAAAAGGGTCCTGTGAAATACACATACCATATGGGAACATAATAGAAACAAGAAAAAAAAGCAGTGTTGACTATTACTATAAAGCAAGCAGTAAACAAAAAATATAAGGTGTTTAAGTTGCTAAAATAAGAAGGTGTTACAGGATTATAGAGAGAAAAAAAATTCTGTAAACAATAGACTGAAAGAAATATTGCCAAGGAAAGTAGAAATAATCCTTAATTATTTCTCAAGTATATAAATAACAACTAAAAACAGAGAGAGTCTGAGGAATAATCTCACTGAAAAAACACTAAAATAGACGGCTCACTGGGCCCATTATTATACAGACCATTATTTTTAATATTTTAGGATTCATTAAGGACAGATGCTTTTCCACAGGACTGGCACATGGCATGTGATGCCAACCTACAAAAAAGGATCAAAAAGCGATCCTGGAAACCACAGGACCTATAAATCTAATTTTTATTATGGAGAAAATACTTGAGGGGTTTATTCTATCCTGGAGTATCTCACTGTACATAACCTTAAAACCCAGCATCAGCATGTCCTGTCAGACTAATCTTATTGTTGGGGAGGCTGTGGATGTTGTGTATCTGGACTTTTCCTGGGGCTAGAGGAAAATTTGTGTTTTTGGGTTAGTTATTGGCTTACTGCTAGAAAACAGAGGGTCATCATTTATAGCACATTCTCAGATTGGGTTGATGTTACCAGTGAAGTACCACTTATTTTTAATATTTCTATTGTAGTTGGTTTACACAGTCAAGTTTCAATATTTGCAGATGATACCAAGCTGTGTAAAGTAATTAATACCAAGGCCAATAGTACAGCATTACAGAGGAATAAGTGGAAGCTGGAGAATTGGGCAGAAAAATGGCTGATGAGGTGTAATGTAGATAAATGTAAGATAATGCACTTTGGCCATGGAAACAAAAAGTACAATTATAAACAGTCAATCACTTGTTAAAATTGCAACTGAAAAAGAGAGAAATAAATTCTCATGATGAGGACATAGTTTTGCCCTTATACAAACTACCGTTTGGACCACACATGGTATATTGGGGCACATTTATCAAGAGTGCAGAGTGCACCAGATTCAGGATTTCTGGCACACGTTCTGCATGAATCGGGCACTGCCCCAACAAATTGCACAACTTTTTTTTATGTGCACCTTTAACATAGGATGTGCGATGCATTTCTGTTGGACTTTGCATATTAAATCTGGCGCACGATCTGACTGTGCACCTGAACACCCCCTTCAGTGCAGAAATTGTGCAGCTGTTCTACACAAAACGGTCGTGTGGCAACACAAATGTGGCGCAGGCACTTCTTAACTACCTGTGAAAACAGTTGGTACCTAAAACAACACACAATGAAAATGGAAAGCACACCCGTAGGTGAAATGTCCAGCTCACCCAAATGTATGTAATTCCAAATCCCCTGGTCTCAGCCTTGGTGCACGTAGCAATATCCAAAACGTAGAATCCAAACAGAACAAACGTATGCAAAACTCGGCACTCATAAGGATGGATAGAAAGCAGTTTTCTTTATTATCGTCTCAGGGACAGAACAACTTTTGTGCATGCGATCGACGTGTTTCATCGCAGCGCATCTTAATCATGATCTAAAACAACATGCAATGTCCAACAGAAAATTGGCGCCATCCCTTAGTAAATGTACCCCATTGTGTACCAGTGTATAAAAAGGACGTATTAGAACTAGAATGGGTGCAGAGGACAGCAACCAAGAATTTTAGGGGAATGGAGGGACCAGAATACAATGACAGATTACAAAACATAGGGTTATTCAGCTCAGGAAAAAAAACAGCTGAGGGGAGACCTCATTACAATGTACAAATACCCGTATAGGAAGAACAAGGATCTTTCCAAAGGGCCAGGACAAGGGGGCATCCTCTACAGGATAAGCGGTTCTACCATCTCCATAGACAGGGGCATCCTCTACGCCTAGGGGAAAGGTGGTTCTACCATCTCCATAGACAGGAGGTATCCTCTACGCCTTGAGAAGAGGCGGCTCTACCATCGCCATAGACAGGGCGTATCCTCTACGCCTAGAGGAGAGGTGCTTCTACCATCTCCATAGACAGGGGGTATCCTCTATGCCCAGAGGAGAACCGGTTCTACCATCACCATAGATAGTGGGTATCCTCTACGCCTTGAGGAGAGGTGGTTCTACCATCTCCATAGACAGAGATTCCTTACTGTAAGAGCAGTGAGACTATGGAACTCTCTGCTGCAGGAGCTTGTTATGGCAGACTCTATGTACATGTTCAAGAGAGGCCTGGATGACTTTCTGGAGAGCAGAAATATCACGGTTATGGGGAAAAACATTTGCTTTTTCCAACCTTATATACTATGATACCATGATACATTTTAACACACATTCTCACAGTTTCACATTTACTTTAATGCTATTGTATTACACTGGACAATTTCCACAAAACAACCAGAGAACAATAAATAACGTGTGTCTAAGTGACAAATTTGTTCTCGACCACATAGGAGGTAGTTACCATGGTGTTACCTACCATGTCAGCTGGGAATCCAAGAGTTCCTCCCCCACCATATCCTCACAATCTCCGTATCACTGGAACCCTCCACCTCCTAGCATGATAAAAAGAGAGCATAAAATATGATCTCTAGCCAAATATTTTTTGGGTTGGGCCACTATGCAGGTAACTATAATTTAGTTATAGTATATAGTATAATTCTGTGATCAAGAAATAAGTAACCGGCTGCATAACCATGGCATTGTCTTACTCTACACTTTGTATATTATTGGATACAGATGCTGTATGGTGCCATTTACACATCTTACATTTCAGTAACACTTTTCTATGAATCATTTGTTGTGTAAATGGTTTTGACTTTTGCAGTAAAATGTCAAAGTGTGTATTTAATGTTATTCAGATCTTCACACCATATTTTATCACATAGCTCACAAATTATTTACTAGGAAGAGCTACATCAGCACTTGTACACGCATGATGGTAATCCCACCTCTTATAGCTGTATTTCATATGATTTGCTATGCATACAAGTATTCCATGATTCATCTCTATAGTTGTTCCCTGAAGAGGTTTCATGGCCATGTTTAGAGTGCATGTACTGAACATTGTATATATAAGGCTTGTCATATTATATCATCTTCATTTTTAATAGAGAAATCTGTAAAGCAAGCTGACTTGAGAATTGTAGGTGCTATACTGAAACTAATTAAAAATGAATGTGAAATAGAGATCCATGAATAAGTGCATTCATTGAAAACATGCCCATCTGGTGTAAGGCTCATCTGAATTGTGATGCAAGCCTCTCCCATGTAAATACAGATGGCAAATCTTTTAGCTCGACTTGATAAGAAAAAAATGTTTCATTGTAATGCAGCTATACCATGTAAAGCTGTGTTTCTGGAAATTTTGTGAAAAAGTCTCCAGGCATTTGCACTGCAGTCTTGTTGGCTGTGCTTAGAGTAGATATCAGATAACAGAGCTTATATAATAATAATAATTCTTTATTTATATAGTTCACACAGATTACGCAGCGCTGCACAGAGCTTGCCAAATCGGACCCTGTCCCCAATGGGGCTCACAATCTAATCATCCTACCAGAGATGAAACCAGAGGACCCTGAGGAAACCCACACAAACACTAAGAGAACATACTCTTTACAGATGTTCTATATATTTTAGAACTTCTCAAACAATTATACATGACAGTGAAGCTGCTTCTAAATATAGAGTCCAAACCGAGTGTCATACCATTTCGAATCAGGAAATCTCCTTTTTATTTGTAGGTTCTATTGACATGGAAATATTACAGATGGTCATATATACTTTCAGTGTGTAATCCTTTTTGGGACACAACATTAGATTCTAACAAGTAAATCCACTGAGCTGTACACAGATTAAATATTTAATGACTTGCCTTGCAGTTTTCATCACATGGAGGAAATGGATAATAGAATAAGTAGTAGTAACAAGCAGTGAAATAGTTACTTTAAGTATATAGTCTGTGCTTGGTGAGAACTAAGGGTTTAAAACCTCCCTGCTGTGAAAAAAGGTGCCTAAAGAGCTTGGGATGGGAGGAGGGAGCTGTAGTCAAATGAAGAGTCTATGAAACAGAAGGTATCCCTAACTGGGGTAGATGGACTAATAAGGATCAGCAAAGACCTTCTGCCACCCCTATTCTTTATAGGGGATTTTTGCATCCACAGGGGCCCACAGTGACAGGGCTCTCCTACTAGTTATACAAGGAGCAGCATCACATGGTCCCCCCCTTTCTTCAGAGTAAGCAGAAAGCAGCGACCCCTCCTCCAGCACTGTGTAAGAGTGTCTTGTGTAAAAAAAGATAATACCTGAAAGTCTGATATGTCACAGGCTAAACTGAGGAAGAAAGTAAATAAGCTACCTTTTAATGGTAGTGAAATAGACAAAAGTGTCCAACATAATGTGTAAAAAAATTATTAGAGGTGTATGTCCACAAACAAAGCATATCTCCAATCCACAGGTAAGATGCCTAACTCTCCTCTTTTTCCACCAGAAATGTGAAATGTAATCCTTGACCTTTAGAATACAAGGAGGGTAACATTAAAATGTCTGTGTCTGAGAAGTCAGTTTCACACAACCCTATTTGCAGCCATACATTGCAGATCATTCTCTGTAATTTATGGCATGACATAATGCATATCACCATTTTAAATTTTTCAGAAGTGAGAAAACCACCTAGAAAAGCTGATGACAGTAAAACTGATGAGATATGTGATAAAGTTGTCGTGTTTTGCTGGGGTTCTTTATCAATTATCCTATCAACTTCAGGTAATGAAGTCCAAAAGACAATGTCAGATTTTTCATTAAACATTTTTTTACACAGGTCAATGCAACAATTGATGGAAAATATTATTATTTCCATCCATCTCATCTATCCTTACCATTGATTGCAATGCAGTCTATAGTGACAATGGAAGCATTTGGTCAAAGTGTCATTAAATTCAGTGGATTTCATTTATACTAGAGGGTGAAGGAGAGAACATTATTGTACATGTTTGTCTAGAAAAGGAATTGCCATGTCTACTTGTATGTGCATAGCAAACAATGTTTCTATTAGAGATGAACAAATTGAATTGGAAAAAATGGAATTCAATTTGAATTTCATGAAACATTCAATTTGGCACAAATCCAAATTTCCTGATGATGCATGGTAATGGAGTCCCGTGACCAGGTGACTGTGAAGACTGTAACTCACCTTCTGGATTCCTATCTAGCACAGCATATTGTCTTATCATGGTTACATTAGAATTTTTGCTGAGATTTGGCCAAGACTCTCAAATAGTAGCCACCTTTCTGGAGCCTGGGGGACTGGGTCCTCCCAATGGTGAACAAGTGCTGCATTTTCCAGGGTGCATCTGCCAGGGAGTGGCAGTGACCAGTTCCCTGAGTGGCTAAGGAAAAAAATAACATGTATTTCTCCTCTTTAAAATGGGGTTACATCTGTGTCCTTAGATGTTGCTTCTTCATGGGCAACCTTACACCCACTGATGACATTTCCTGCTGTTAGTCAACCCATTCAAATGGAGACTGATTGGAACCAAATCCTTCCAAAATTATGATATCTTCTTTCCGACAGATTGTGGCTTATTGGGGCACATTTACTTACCTGTCCGGAGGAGTTTTCAAAAGTGCATTGTCCGACAACAATGCACTGTGCCGCGATTCACTAACATCTGTCGCTTCCCTGCTCAGGTCCACCAGAGTTCACCATCTTCTTCCCAGTGTATATAAGTGCATAGCTTGCAACACAATTTTAAAATCAGTCAGATCGTCCAACGGCCCACCCCACGATTTCTGTCTCATGAAAGCCAGCGCCGTTGCACCAAAGTGTGACACAATCCCCTTCTAAATACCTGTCCCAGCAGCGCAAATCCCGAATACCATGAGCAGTCCGATGGAAATGTTATCCGCGGACCCTTAGTAAATAAGCCCCAATGTGTCAAATCTTGAATCCCCTGCTACTTAAGAAAGCCAGTCCAACCATGCTTATACACTTTATATGAATATGTAGTTGCTACATAGTCCCTTGTAGTTAACATACAAAACATACGTAGAAATGACTTCCAATGATAAATTATCCATGTTTATTTCTAAACTCCATGGAAAATAGAATCATTGTTAGAATTGTAAAAATCTTTACAGCTGAAGTTAAACAGCACACCCCAGAATGTGCAGACAGAATACACTTACTCTGGGACATAATTGTGATTCCATACTGAGACCTTGATCAGGACTCTTCATAATACGTGTTCTGGAGAACGCCCATGGATAGGCCATGCTGAGTTCTGCTAATTCATCCTGATGAGTTGAAATAACTTACTGATTTGCTAAGTGGGGAGCTGTCAGCATCACTGTGAGCAGAGAAGTTATTTGAAGCGCAAAAAATAAGGTTATCACCAAACATATAGATCAATTTGGCCTCAATTTGCTGGTGTTGGAAATATAGAAATCCTTATTACCGGTAATATGGCACAGATCTCATTTATATTTCCTTCTGTTTGACATTTAAAATGTAGTTTTTATTCTCATCAATCATAAAAAGTTTAACTACTGAAGGGTTACAAGAGGCAAAAGGTACTCCTTTACTCAGAAACATGACACTATTATGCATCCCTTGATCATAGTTTCAACAGTAATGCTGATGGTTGCAATATTGGAGTCCAGTATATTGTGCCCCAGATGAAGCCATGCAGGTACATACGTGTTTCGGCACGGCCGCCATCAGTCGTAGCATTCTAGGACACAGCAGCAGTGCCGTCGCTAAGCGACAGCAGGCCGCGTGCTCGGAACTGCTGAGCATAGGCCGACCACAAAAGAGCACACCGCCCAGAGCCCTATTACAGTTTTGCGCATCAAGGAGCAGTACTGATTGTGGCGATGGCCACCTCTGAACCTCAGCCGCGGAAATGGGTTTTGTGTCGTGCCACCCAACGGCCGTAACTCGGTGGACGGCTCTGCAATGGCAGACTGCACATGTGCCATGCCTGCACACCATGTGTTACATCTGACTCAGGCAGCGCTTTCCTCAAGACCTACCCCACAATCTGTCCCTGATTTGTCTCACGAAGGTTGCGCCGATCTGTGCGCATTTCAGGAAGTCCAGCCCAGATGCTGCCACTTCTCAGGGGCAGCAGCGCAGCGACGCCTCCATTCCGCCGCTCTAACCGACTGTTGTGCTTGACGTTGCCCACGAGGTGGAAATTCAAAACAGACCATGTTATCAGGGTTTACCAGCAGCGCAGAGCAATTGTAGACTTGCAGAGGTCAACCTTCCACAGTTACTGGTAGTAGGTCACGTCAGATCCACTAAAGTCTACCATGAGGAAGGACGTGGATGTCTGATATCTGTCAGGATGCGTGAAACTTTGAGGAGTCAAAACAGATGCGTCACGTCGGCGATGCCGCCCTCATCAGCCTCACCATCCCGCTGCTTGCCTGTTGAAAAAAAACTCTCTGGTCAGAATGAAGTCGGAGCTTGCGCACGTCACAAGAGACGGGAAGAAATATTCCTTGTTGTGCCAAAGGCACCCTGAGGTCTGTTCTCAGCGCATATCGGAGTATTTGGATGGAGGTTGGGGGGAGGAGGGGAGAGGAGGAGAATGTGGCGAGACAAAGATTGGGACATTGTTGAGTCCTTCACTGTCAGCGTGCTCCATGGGCAGAAGAAGGAGTTGGAGGAGGGGTAGGGGAGTTGAGATAACCGGAATATGGAAAGTCAGGACAGTGAGTTGGAGGGAATTCTTACGGTTGGTACTCTGGCGCATATGGCAGATTCATGTTTATTAGGCTGCCTATCCCGATGACCCTCGCGTTCAAAGAATGATTACAGCACCGATTCCTATGGGTGTTCACTCTCCTGGACCACGGTACAAGCAAAATTATGTTCCAATTCATCCCTGCCAGAGGAAAGGAGTGTGAGAATGCATGAATACCAGCAGGCCCTGGTGCACAATGCTGATTGTGAAACAGTATTTCACTTCGACAGCTGCCTAGCGGCAGACTGGCGTACGTCTGGGACAAGTAGCGAAGGAGCAGAGTAGGCGAGCAGGCAGCTTGTCCAGCACTGGCAAGGCGTAGAGCTGTAAACGGCTTTTGCCAGCTTTATGTCACCCCAGCAGAGGGGGGGGGGGGGTGACAATGTCACCGGTACCCCAGTCTCGGCAAGAGTAGGGCTGATCTTTACAGAACGATGGTGATGGAGTACGTAGCGACCATACCATCGTCCTAAATGATCACACAAGCTACACTACAAACTACTGGGTTCAAAGTATGGACAGTGTGGCAACGAACTGGCGCTGTACGCCTTGGAGGTTCTTGCTGCCCTGCCGCTAGCGTCTTGTTCCGAGCGGGTTTTCAGGTGCAGCTGTGGTGGCATCATCACGATAAGCGACACGCCTGTAGACTGACAGCGCTGAAAGGTGACGCTTATGTAATAAAAGAATAAAGGCTGGATTTCTCGAATTCCACATCTCCACCAGGGTGAAGGAAGCTCAACCTGATTTAATTGAATCCAACTCCTCCCTCTCCTCTCATTTTCCTCCTTTCAAGACTCTCTTTGTAAAGTGCAAAGCAGACGGAAAATGGACTACTTGGTGGGACCAGGTTTTTACACTGGATCTTGACTATAGTAATTCAGCATTTTAATTTTTCTGGAGGGCCCTACCCGGTTCCTCATGTTTTGAACACAATTTTCCTGGGACGTGCCCACCATCCAGGCACTCAATATGATTTCCTTTTTCTGGAGGCACCAGAAGTCACTCCTGCGGTCCTCTGTTGTGTACCCCCCCATAAATCTGTTGAGGACTGCAACATCGGCCTATCTCAATATATGCTGCAACTTTAATGGAGGGCCACCCGTAGGAGTGCAGCAATCCCTGGTTTGTTGCCTAACCAATTGTTTGGACGCCACCCACATAAAGGCACTCAATTCATCTTTTTGTTTACCGCTAGGGCCATTTTCACAAATGCTCACTATTTTGGTTCCTCGCATACAATGTTTCGTGCGGCACTGCGCTCACAGACAGGCACTCATTATCCCCTATTCCATTTGATTGGTAGGGCACCACATCCTACTGCTCCTTTGGGGTTTGAACCCCCCCCCTTCTCATTTTGGGTTTGACGTGGCCCACACTACAGGCATCTACAATCTTTAACCTTCCATTTGCTGCTAGGGCCAACCTGACCTGCACTTGAGTTCCGGGTTTTGAACCAATTTTGGTTTGACTGCACAACATACAAGTTGGCACTAAATTGCCATTCCATTTACTGGCCACCCCGGGCCTTCAATCACTACTGCTCTCTCCTGGTTTGAAGGACCCATTTTTGGGACCTGCACACATACGGGTTCCAATCACTCACTTTATCTTATTTCAATTGTTTACTGGTAGTGGATCACCTATCGATGCTCCCTGGTTTGAAAAATTTTTGGGACTGCCAAATACAGAGGCACTCAATATATCCCATTTTACTGGCTATTCAGGGCACTACTTTCTACTGCTCTCTGTTTGCAAAATATCGATTTGGGTCTCCGCCCATCATTACAGGATATCCAAATTTAAAATGTTCCATAGCAGTCCCTCTCATCATCGTTATCGTCGCCATTGCTACCTCCAAAGTCGTCCATTATAGCTGCCTCCATTTACATCGTCCCTTATCAAACGAGGTGTTGTCAGGGCAGAGAAATTTGGGTTGTTTTCATGGATTCCAAATCAAGTTGTTACCATTTGTTTACCGCCACCCATTTTGACACTTGCGTTTTTTTTTGTTGTGATCCCCACAAAATATACTGGCAAACTTTTACCCATTTAGGGATATTATTCAGCGATTTTGGATCTGAGTTACATCCTTATCCCTTCACCTTATTTGGCAATCCTGTTAAAACTTATATATGAAATTTGCTCTACACTTATCGTATACAAAAGGTGCTTAGAAGTGCTTTTGGGGAGTAGCTAGAAAACAGGGGCTGGATTGGCGAAAGCTGCTCTGGCCAGAGCGCCAGCTCCATCACACAGATCCAATAACATAGTTTGCAGCACCTTTAATTACTACTAGTTCACTGCCTCATAATAATAATAATCTTATTTAATAGCGTAATGTTCACATATTCGGCAGAGCTATTACAAATCATAGGAAACAATCACAAAATGTAAGGTAACAGTAGCACAAACATTTTTTGTGTATGGAAATTCAAACAGCCGCACGTGAGGGTCCTGCTCGCAGAGCTTACGGTTATGGTTTATGAAGATGATGGGGTAACACGAGGGTAAAAGAATATTAATGTCACGCCATTTCTTCTTAGGGAATAGAAAAAAATATAATAAATGGAAAATGGCGTTCGCTGGAAAACAATCCAGCCGTCATCTTAGATACCAGGTCAAGTCGGTGAATGGGACTGCAGAGAAGTCTGGTGCCTGTTGGTTGCTTGTGTTCTTGATAATTTAGATGGTCCGCCGAGGACAGAACAGACGGCCCTTGTGTAGAAGAGTTAATATTATCATCATGCCCTCGTTAAGAGTGTTATAGGCTTGCCTAACGAATGGGTTTTAAGAGCCGTTTGAAACTTTGGAGGTTAGGTATTAGTCTGATAGGCCGGGGCAGAGCATCCATTAGAATTGGTGCAGCTCTAGAGAAAGTCTTGGAGACGCGGGTAGTGGGAGTCCGCCTAGGTAAGGTTAATCAAGATCACTGGCGGATCTAGGCACGGGTTGGGGATAAGGACGAGATAGAGAGGGAGGAGGGGGTGAGATATACAGAAGCTTTATGGATGAGGGTTATTATTTTTTACAACTATTCGACAAGGCAGACTGGCCGCAAGGTGCAGAGTACTGCATGAACTGTAAGCATACATGGTCCCTTATCAAACGAGCCATGTAGGCAGAATTGGGGTTGTTTTCATGGCTTCCATGTTAACTTTGTCGCCACCCTGCTGGTAATCCACAAAATATACTGGCAAAATTTTAGCATGTAGCGATATATTGAGCGCTTTTGCTCACCTCCGTTGGTCCTCTCTGCACCCATTGGTGTGAAGCCTAGTCCATTAGGTGGGTTATGTCGCAATGCCACTCTCGAGCTTTCTTGCCGCTGTTTTCTGCCGCTGCCTCTGCATGCCGTTCCCCGATATGTGGTAATGGGTTCAATTATTGGATGTTTAGATGCTATCTAGCTTCATTCTGTCACTCTGTCAATGGCCATGCTGTTTTGCCCATAATTTGGCAAATGGTGCGATTAGGCAGCTCAGAGGCATCCATGCATTGCTGCCCCTGCCTGTTTCTGTCCATTTTCCGTGAGTGTTCTAACCATTGTTGTCTGAGGTTCAAGTGTGTTGGCCAAGCTCCCTGTGCAGAGCCTTGGGTCCCCCCCACCCACTTGAAAATGCGCGATGTCTTCCATTGAGCTTAATGGGGTCCCGGTTCTGTTCTTCGAGACGATGCCTCGCGCATCGGGAAAAGTCCGTCGTTGAGAATAAAGCTGTAACGAGCATTAGTGTTTGGTTATTCGTCAATCTCTATTAATGATCATGCAGTAATCTGATATTAGATATATATGCACCCCCATCTCTCACCATTAGGAAGGCCTATTGCATTGAAGTGTTATTCTTTATATGTGGAAACTTGATCTTGGTCCAGGCCCACCATGGATACAAGTTCACTTTCCCAAATAAAATTTTTCTATAAATATGTAGACAGTCCCCGGGTATGTACACAATAGCTTATTTAGGTTTGTACTTAGTTACATTTTTAGTGAGGGAACTACAATATTTTATAATTGTAAGTAGAAAAAAAGCGGACTTTCAAAATTGTGTGCTGTATTAAATAAAATTAAAATAACCTGCTTTGGTAAGACAGAATCCCAATGTTAACAAATTCTTGTTGGAAGATTGATGCCTATGATTTATGAAAACATAAAATAAAACAAGTACAAAAAGAAATTGTGTGCTGTGATGAGACACAAGGGTTATCAATAAAGTTATTGCCGCATCTGCAGGCGATATTTGACAGCTGGGATAAAGTCACAGGTGCAGAGAGGTTTGTCGGTACCTCCTGTAACAAACACCACTTACATCCAGTTATATATGACATAAAATTCACCACATGTGGTCTTGATTTGTGGGAGGGAAACAACACAAACATCAGCAGAACATCTCCTTCGACATGAGGACTCTTAGTGGGGACTGGACCCTACTATGCGTCCCATTGGGCCACCAGGCCCCACTTTTCCCATTAAATTTGCATCTGCACCAAAAATAAGGAACATATTTTAACCTTGTTCAAAAATGTTTCTATGAGTTTTTTATAAAGTTTTTATATTTTGCAACAATTTAGTATTATGTTTAGCTTCATTTTACATTAGTTTATCGTACTACAGAATCTTCGAGGCATTTAGTGCAATGGATGTTACTATGAGATTCCTGTGAAAATAACAACCACTTGGCCGTGCTCTTATTGGTAATGATTTCCCGGGACCCCAATGCTCCCCATGCTTCTGTTAACATATACATGATGTATTTTTTTCACATTAAATTTTTGAATGAATTTACATGGTTTTTTTCAGTGTACTGTATAAATTTCCGATTTTGTTTTGCTTTTTTGGGTGAAAAATGAAGTAAATATCAGAAGTTACTGCCCACACCTCACAAATTACAGAAAGACTGTGATGTAATGAATATAAAAGGAAACATGGGGGGATTCTGTGATGCTTGCCATGTTCAAATAAAACAAGTATAGTTTACTAATTCCCTTGTCAATCTTCACAATAGGGCGCTGGTGGGACGAGCTTCCACACAACCACATGCCTGCTATTACTTCCCTGCGGTGTAGTGCAGAGCCAAGGATTAAACAACAGGCATCATCTAGGTTGCAGCATTTGCCTTTAAAAGCAGAGTAGTAAGGCCTTTGAGAAAATCAGTGGAAATTTATTTATCCTAGTATGTGAAAATACATAGTACTTTGATGTAGATTGGGGATTTTTTTTTTTACATGAACTAAAATCAATCATTCATTGGCGTTAGACTTTGAGGGCCTGTGTCTGACATTTCTCTCAAAACCCAGTACCATTGTTAAAGCTAACAAAAAAATCAAGGCCCAGTGTATGTGTGCTTGAAAATTGTTGGCTTACATCGCCATTAGAAATGGAAACGGGCTATCGACGTAGTGTAAAGGTATGGGAAGAGGTGGAAAGGAGCAAACACAGACATATGAATGATCTTCTTTCAAAAAACCCTCTGATTATTGGAAAATAAAAATCAGTGGGGATATTTATTATGTGATCATGGCTTTGTAACGTATTCGTAGTACAAAGTAAAAAAAAAATCACAATAGAGCTGGTGCACATCCAGGAATGGATATTTGTCTCCCAACACCACCGTGTATGCCAAGTGGAGCCGGCCAGTGGGTAAGGAGCTGTGGTACACGGGAGTGGGACCAGGTTGGGTAAATCTCAGTCCCAGTGCCTTTACCAAACCTGCCTTCCGTCCTAGATGCAGTTTTTCTAGCCACCTTTATCGGCCTGGCGACGACGACTTCCTTGCCCCCCCCCCCCCTTCCCCTGATCCTCGTACTGCGCTGGCCCCTCTGTACCCGGCCCACAAACCCTCCGAGGCTTCCAAAAAACAGCTATCAAACTGATTGTTCGATGTTTGAAAATACCATTTCGGGAATCTCCTTCACAGGTAACTTGACTGGACATACAGAGATCTTTCTATCCTCTTTTTATACCACCCGAGTTTTTTCAGGCTTTGTTACCACCCAATTCACGGGCTCCTCTTCTTTACATATGTCTCACCTCCTAGCCCGTCCCGACTGCTTGTACGCATTAATGCAGTGTCATTTTTCTGATGTCTTTGGGTTGGATTTGTTTTGTTTTTTCTAGTTCCTTCTACCAAGGGCGGACGTGACTTCTGCGTCATCTGGATCCCATGCTATAGGCTATCTCTCCCCGATGATTTGGGCCCTCGCATGAACTCTTACTTCTCCCCCATTTTCCCTTTGAAATTGTTTTCTCCCAATTAACAACTACTACTCTGTCACCTCAACCAATTGCACCACGTCGCCACTGGACCATTTTTGTGAAATACTCAACTTCTATTCCTGTTGGATCTCCCTGCGGCCCGTGCTTTCTCCTGGTTACAGGATCGCCGGTCGGGCCCAACAACCGGTATCACAATCAACACACAACACACACTGTTGCTCTCAGTTTCTACTCCGCCTCCCCCCTCCCACCTAGAGAACACAAGAAAAAATATCTTGAAACCCATTCCCACACCCCCCCCACTCCCCCGCCCTCGCACCACTCCTAGCGCAGATCTATTTCGGCCCTCCATGAACTTGTGATTGACTCACTGTGCCTCGCGAGGGAGTGCCCCACACCAGTGCCCCCCCCGTCCCCGCACTGTCGACCCCGAGCAGACTCGAATGCCGTCTTACACCTCGAGCGTGAAACTCCACTCACCAGCGGGTTTTACCACTCTACTCAGAGCCCCCATTACCCATGGCAAAACAAAACCAGTTGAACGAATGGGATGATAACTGAGCCACTCTTCTTCAAAGCTTAATAGATGCACGCTTTTAGCTCTCGAGAATATGAGTCAGACGGTAGTAAGAAGCCCAGGGCATTCATGTGTGGTGTAAAATAAAGATTATGCGTCAGTATTGTATCAGACCTCCCAAACTTACACAATATTATTTGGGCTAGGCTTAAAAAAAAGATCTTAAAAAAATGAAACAAAAAATACAAATTCACCTTTACATTTGTATTCATAAGGAATGGTAGCTTGTGTTATCGTTACGATATGGCCATATGCTGGACGCAACTGTGCCCTATGAATATTAGCTATCAGTTTTGTTCAGTTTAGGGAAAATTCTATGTTTCCAAACTAATGCACACGGCTTGTATTCTGTCAGTAAGCATTGCAGAGAATGTGTGACAGATGTTTCTTAAAGCAGCCCACCAATGCAAATGTGACCAAGCTGTAAAAGTGACAGTGCATACCGGACCTAATATTGTGTTTGTTTACATCGACTGATCATGTATAGATACATAAAGAGATAAAGCTCACAGTTAAACATGGTCTTTAATGTAATCAAAGCTTCTATAGTTTTTGCACACATACATGCTGTAACTGACTCTTGGCCTCTGACCACCTCCTGCAGGAATTATTGCCAGTCCTTTATTAAACCATGGTTCGACACATAGGATTTTGTTGCGACCTGTCTGAATGGCCCCCACATTATCCAAATAATAGTGCAGTCTGTGCTAATGTGCAGTATGCCTGTAAGTTGTGCCAGGGATGCGCCAATTAACCAAAACTGACGCACGGTCCTTCATTAATCTGGTGCACGTGCCAAGTGTGCACCACAGGCACCGCGGCCAGACAACCCGCCAACCCGGGCAAGTGCCGGGGCCCGGGGTACTGGAAGGCCCATCGGGGCCCCGGTCAATTGTACCAGTGTCGCTATAAGACAGGTGTGTCATCAGGGAGAGAGGGAGGGAGGGGGGGTCAGTGTGTCATCAGGGGGAGTCATTTGTCAGCAGGGGGGGGTGTGCAGTGTGTCCGGAGGGGGGGGTTCAGTGTTCTGGAGGGGGGGGGGGGTTCAGTGTGTCCGCAGGGGGAAGGAGGGGGCCTGTGTGCTGGCAGGGGGGGTTCGTGTGTCCTGGGAGGTGGGGGTCAGTGTTGTCCGCAGGGGAGGGGTGGGTTCAGTGTGTGTCCGCAGGAGGGGGTGTCCACTGGGGTCAGTTTGTGTCCGCAGGGAGGGGGGGGCAAGTGTGACCGACTGGAGGGCGGCCCACGAGGGGCCCACTAAGCTTGTCGCCAAGGGGCCCACTAAAACCTGGAGCGCCCCTGGTGCACATTTGTTTTCCTTGTTGTTCTTTGTACTCTTGTTCATGCTGCAGACAATTGTGGCACAGCGACAGACATTGTGGTGCACGTCAGTAATATAATATGGCGCAGACCTAGCACTAACACGACCCTTTAGGGTCAGTGCGTGCCCCGTTTTCAGTTCCTGACTAATTCTACACATCTCTGATTATAAAAGACACCTTCCCCTATAGGGTCTCCATATAACCTATTTGACCTGGCATGTATTACCAATTTCCGAACCTAAATGAGCCTGATAACTTCATCAACTCTGTTCTGCCTGCCCTGACCTCTCTATGTATTAACGTACACATCCTCTTATCTGCTCAGACTTCTATCAGGGTGGGTTCGTGAACAGAAACTTAGTAATACCCTCAGGGGTAGCCACAATTAAAGTCTTTATATGGCATAGCCTGGTGTTCCACTATAACTTATGTTAGCTCGTCCCCTTAGGCCAAGGGTACTGGTGGGGAACCAGGGGCCGCCCCATATGCTCTCTGAACAGGGGCAAGAAGAACTTGTAAGGAAAGTTTGCGACGCCAGTCAGGATATGGTGGCTGACTTGAGATAGGTGTTTTCGGGTCAGCATGAGTTATGAACCCTTCCGACTAGGACACGGCTCCAGGGGATGGATGGAGGAGGAGGTGTAAGCCACTGCCTTGCCAATGATACGGCGCCAAAGAAGAAACAAAACTCAGCACGTATTTGATCTTCAACTGTAGGGATGCCAGACACCTGGTGAACTATCCTTCTCAATGTGATTCTTGCTTGTTCCCTCAGCTGCAGTGAACACCTCTTATTACAGTCACAACCTCGCTTGCTGTGCGCTTAGCTCCTCTGAGACCAGGCCTCCTGTCTGTCTCCTCTAGGACATGCTTCAGCGGCTGCTGTTAACTATGACTGCTGCCGCGCGACTGACTTCACTCCCTGCTCACACTCACTTCAGACTCCTACTCTCTCTTACTGCAGACTGATGTTGCTCCGACTTCTGACTACTCAACTCCCCCCTTCTTCTTCCACAATTCTTCGCTACTCTCTCACCTTGGTGGCCGGCCCTTCTTTATTAAACATAACAAAGTAGAGATATATACACCATTACATTGCCATAGCTGTAGGACCGACATTTTACACAAAGTGGAGGGTGCTATACTGTGATACTTCATAACCACTACTCTCCCTCACAACTTACACTATACAGCATTGAGGTTCTTCTTATTTGCAGCAAGCAACATACAGTTTTCCTTTGATGACAAGGCTTTCAAGTTAATATTTGTTTCTAGGTGACAATGAATAAATCTCATGAAAAGCAGATACTGTAAAGCTCCCCCAGCGCTTTAACCAGCGCTCAACTTTAAGATGGAATCTGAATATGTATTATGGAGACACTGAGCGGTATACAGTAGTTTGTTCACTTTTTTCTCATACGTGACAGACAAACCCGCACTTCAGGCTCATTATAGCAAAGATGCATATTAACACAGCACATGCCAAGTGCAAAACTAGGGCTGTGGTGGGTAAGATCTTATGTAAGTGACAGCTTTTCATGTATTCTTTAGCCTATTGTCTATATGATAAATACATCAGCCAGTATTTGCTATGGAAGATGAGTAACAGCTACAAGGTGCATTTCTATGCTGTGCATTTCAATCTCTTATATTAAAAGCTTTAGTGGATGAAAGGGAAGTGGCACGGACGCCTTCTGACATTTGTGGTGGAGTAGAGGACCAGCTGTGTAATCCAAAATAAATATAGGGAGAGAAAGAGAAGGAAAGAAAAGAGGGAGGGGAACACAGAACACACAAAGGGAAATCAAAATTAATTTTGGCAAGAATCCCATATTAAACTGAGATTTGACAATTGTGCCTGCCAACCTCCAAAAATAATGACAGACACTTATCTGATAAGCAAGAACTTGGTATATCTCATACAAATCCTTTCTAACTCTGCTGAACACTTATCTACTGACCAATATGTAACCATCAACATATTATATAGTTCATATAACTAGATATTGTCTAACTTTCCCAAAGACTTGGAGCACTGTTCTGACAAATTAGCGTCAGCCTAAGACACAGTACTTTTCTAGCTAGAAGTTACTTGGTTAATTATGATAGGAAGTTGCTACATTTTTTTCACATTGTTGAATTTGCAGTTTGCTGTACAATATAACTTTAGCTTGTCCTGCCTTATAGCATTATAGAAATGATCAGTTGTGACCATGTAAAGCCAGGTATTGGCCCCTGGAGAATTGAGGTAACAAACAGGCAGTCCTTGATTAGAACAGATAGGCCTGTAGATTTGATTTAAGTCGAATTTGTATGTAAGTCAGATCTGGTATGATTTATATTTATAAATGTACAGTAACTGCAGACACTTCAGCCCCCTGTGCACGCTCCCCGCCCTGCTATGGTAGTCCCCACAGCCTATTTTGGGTAACTAATAGAGAATAAGCGAGCACTTAAATGCTCGAGTGTCGTTATTCGAGACTAACTTTTCCAGATGCTTGAGTGCTCGTCTCGAATAACGAGCCCCATTGAAGTCAAGGGAGACTCGAGCATTTTCCAAGGGACCATGGTTCGGAAAAAAATGTGTTTTTGATTGAAAAGAATGTTTCTGATAAATGTTAGCAGTGTATGCCAACATCTGCCAATCTATCTTCACTGTTCCGCGCGTATATTATCTCCCGACAAGTTAGCAGATGTGAAGAAACAGTGAGGAAGAGAATAAAAACAGTGAACACAGGATCATTTAAGTGAAAAATGCAGTGAAAAACACAGTGAAGAATAGATTGCAGATGTTCGGGAGATACGCTGTCCTGGAATCCGCCCTCTTCTCCTCTTCTCCCGATCTCTCTGCTGTGCCCCGATGTCTCCGTTCCGCCCCGATGTCTCCATGCTGCCACTGCCCCGATGTCTCCGTGCTGTGCTGCCCCGATGTCTCCGTGCTGCCCCAATGTCTCCGTGCCTGCCCGATGTCTCCGTGCGCCGCTGCCCCGATGTCTCGGCTGTCGATGTTCCGTGTGCGGCCCCGATGTCTCCGTGCTGCCGGCCCGATGTTTCCTGCTGTCGCTGCCCTGATGTCTCTGTGCTGCGCCCGGTGTCTCTGTCTTGCTCACCGTGTTCTTCAGTGTTCTTCACACATATATATTTCTTCACATACTATTTTGTTCGCACCGTTTCGCGCGTATCTTTCGACAAGTAAGCAGATGGCCGAACATCTGTAATCTACTCTTCAATGTGTTTTTCACTGTGTTTTTCACTTAAATGATGTGTTCACTGTGTTCACTGTTTTTATTCTATTCTTCATGTTTCTTCACTGTGTTTTTTTAATTAAATGCTCGATCTCGAGCAGGGGAAAGACTCTTCCGAGCAACGAGCCGTTTGAGTACATTAATCCTCGGACGAATATACTCGCTCATCTCTAGTAACTAAGGATGCATTAGCTGGTGAGTTGCATTCTTAGTTACCCGCATCCTCAGTTCTTTGCTGCTACCAGCGGCGTGTACTGCCATGGTATTGAGGAGGAGAACCGCTGTACCTGCCTTTAATTAAAATTAGTTAAATTCGCCCTCTGCTGTAATCACTAAGAACATGGTTGCACGATACCAGCAGCTTGTTACAGCGCTACCGTGTGCATAAAGAACAAGCCAGCACTGATTGTACGACTCGTCCTTACTTATCTCCACCCTTCTCTAGTATTACTAGGAGGCGCTGCGTGATACCGAACCACACAGCACGAGACGAACAACGTTTCCATCAATCACAGTATCCTTCTACACTAAGGGCACAGAAGCGCAATACTTGAGATCAGAGTAACAGGCCAGTCCTAGATACAAACAGGAGTATTGGGAGCGCATTCGTGGCTGAGGAACCCATTAGTATCTAGGGGTAATTTGAACTCAGATCGGTTGTAAGTCAGGGACTGTATTTTTGTACATGTTTTAGAGCAGCAGGAAGCATTTATTTATATTCCAGGATTGAGCTGGATTAAGCACTGGTACATTGGTGTATGAGACAATTGTTTTGTTGTGCTGCCACCTCTATTCAATATAAGAAAAAAAGTTATATAATAAATGGAGCCCAACTTCATTGCCATACTTTTCAGAAGGTGTTCAGATCCAACGTGAAGATATAGAGAGTCCCGAAAATAGAAAAATAGGCTCCTCATTCAAACATCTCATCATACATTTTATGTTTCCGTATTTCCTTACTTGTAGCAAGTACTCACTACAAGGGATATCATGAGGATATAACATAGCTGTGCCGAAATGTAGTATACAATGAAAAGTGCATTAGAAAAACGCTAATTGGTTTGACATCAACACCATCCGGGGTTAATTAGCGTTTTTCTAATGCACATTTTCATTGTATACTACATTTCGCACAGGCTATGTTATATCCTCATGATATCCCTTGTAGTGAGTACTTGCTACAAGTAAGGAAATACGGAGAACATAAAATGTATGATGAGATGTTTGAATGAGAGCCTATTTTTCTATTTCGGGACTCTCTATATCTTCACGTTGGATCTGAACACCTTCTGAAAAGTATGCAATGAAGTTGGGCTCCATTTATTATATAACTTTTTTTCTTATATTGAATAGATGGTGCAGACAAACAAAAACAATTGTCTCATACACCAATGTACCAGTGCTCTTAATCCAGCTACAATCCTGGAATATAAATAAATGCTTCCTGCTGCCTCTAAAAACATGTACAAAAATACAGTCCCTGACTTACACCGATCTGAGTTACAAATTACCCCTAGATACTAATGGGTTCCTCAGCCACGAATGCGCTCCCAATTACTCCGTTTGTATCTAGGACTGGCCTGTTACTCTGATCTCAAGTATTGCGCTTCTGTGCCCTTAGTGTAGAAAGGATACTGTGATTGATGGAAACGTTGTTCGTCTCATGCTGTGTGGTGCTGGTATCACGCAACCGCCTCATTAGTAATACTAGAGAAGGGTGGAGATAAGTAAGGACGCAGTCGTGCAATAGCAGCGGCTTGTTCTTTATTCACACGGCAGCGCTGTACAAGCTGCTGGTATCGTGCAACCATGTTCTTAGTGATAACAGCAGAGGGCGAATTTAACTACATACAGGTACAGCGCTTCTCCTCAATACCAGTGCAGTACAAGCCGCTGGTAGCAGCAAAGAAGGAGGATGCGGGTAACTAAGAATGCAAACTCACCAGCTAATGCATCCTTAGTTACTGGAGATGAGCGAGTATACTCGTCCGAGCTTGAGGCTCATTCGAGTATTAAGGTACTCGAAACGGCTTGTTGCTCGGACGAGTATTTCCCCTGCTTGAGATCGAGCATTTAATTAAAAAAAACACAGTGAAGAACAGGCTGGTGGTACAACGTAAGGACGGTAACTGATGTCTATGGGTGTTAGGGTAAATGTATGGAAAAAGGTGTGTTGAGGAAAAAAAGGAAGGGGTGAGAAAATAAAAAAAAATGGAGAAAAAAACAGTAGGCAATTGGGTGGGTGTAATATTTGAAAAGGCTGTAAGACCGTCATGGCCGGTCCATGGCGGAGGAGTGACAAGGTCGAATTACGAAAGAGGGGTAAAAAATGGGGTGTAAGGGGTGAGTGTGAAACATACAGGAAGGAAAAAAAATGGCAAATATTACTAGGGTTTGTTATAAGACTCCAAATATAATGGAGGCAGAAGAGGAAACTGATGATAAGCCAAATAGATGGGCCTCAAAGTTTGGTGAAGTACTTATCATGGGGAATTCAATACCAGATATGAACTGGGGTCAGAAAACAGGTCCCTTTAAAGTAGCAGGTTCTTGTCGACAACAAAAGACAATACCTGTCGCAACTAGTCCTGGAGCCACACAAGAGGGGGGGGGGGCCCTGCTGGACTTTCTAAACCAACAGACCTGACAGGTATCAAAATTAATGTTGGGTGGAACCTGGGTAATAGTGACCACAATATCATTGATTGTTGTATTACGTTTTATAGGGCGTTAGGTGGAGGGCAAACAAACACTCAAAACTAACTTCAATTTTCAGCAGCTAAGTGAAGATCTCATAGGCATTAACTGGGACAGTTCTCAAAGACAAAAGCACCCCCAAAAATGGGACATTTTCACATATGCTAAAAAAGGGGGCCTGTAAAATACACATACCATATGGGAACATAATAGAAACAAGAAAAAAAAGCACGTGTTGACTATTACTATAAAGCAAGCAGTAAACAAAAAATATAAGGTTTAAGTTGCTAAAAAAAAGAAGGTGGTTACGGATTATAGGAGAGAAAAAAATTCTGTAAACAATAGACTGAAAGAAATATTGCCAAGGAAAGTAGAAATAAATCCTAATTATTCTCAAGTATATAAATAACAAACAAAACTAAAACAGAGAGAGTCCTGAGGAATAATCTCACTGAAAAAACCTAAAATAGACGCTCACTGGGCCTCATTATATACAGACATTATTTTTAATATTTAGGATTCATAAGGACAGATGCTTTTCCACAGGACTGGCACATGGCTGTGAGCCAACCTACAAAAAGGATCAAAAAGCGATCCTGAACACCACAGACCTATAATCTAATTTTTATATGGAGAAAATACTTGAGGGGTTATCTATCCGGAGTATCCACTGTACATAACCTTAAACCCAGCATCAGCATGTCCTGTCAGACTAATCTTATTGTTGGGGAGGCTGTGGGTTTGTGTATCTGGACTTTTCCTGGGGCTAGAGGAAAATTTTGTGTTTTGGGTTAGTTATTGGCTTACTGCAGAAAACAGAGGGTCATCATTTATAGCACATTCCTCAGATTGGGTTGATGTTGACCAGTGAGTACCACTTATTTTAATTTTCTATGTAGTTGGTTTACCAGTTCAAGTTTCAATATTTTGCAGATGATACCAAGCTGTGTAAGTAATTAATACCAAGGCAAAGTTACGCATTACACGAGGAATAAGTGGAGCTGAGATTGGGCAGAAAAATGCTGATAGGTGTAATGTAGATAAATGTAAGATATGCACTTTGGCCATGGAAACAAAAGTACAATTATAAACAGTCAATCACTTTGTTAAATTGCAACTGAAAAAAGAGAAATAAATTCTCATGATGAGGACATAGTTTTGCCCTTATACAACTATACCGTTTGGACCACACTGGTATTTGGGAATTTATCAAGAGTGCAGAGTGTCGCACCAGATTCAGGATTTCTGGCACACGTTCTGCATAATCGGGCACTGCCCCAACAAATTGCAAAAATTTTTTTTATGTGCACCTTTAACATAGATGTGCATGCATTTCTGTGGACTTGCATATTAAATCTGGCGCACGATCTGACTGTGCACCTGAACACCCCCTTCAGTGCAGAAATTGTGCATCTGTTCTACACAAAACGGTCGTGTGGCAACACATGTGGCGCAGGCACTTCTTAACTACCTGTGAAAACAGTTGGTACCTAAAACAACACACAATGAAAATGGAAAGCACACCCTAGGTGAAATGTCCAGCTCACCCAAATTAGTAATTCCAAATCCCCTGGTCCTCAGCCTTGGTGCACGTAGCAATATCCAAAACGTAGAATCCAAACAGAACAAACGTATGCAAAACTCGGCACTCATAAGGATGGATAGAAAGCAGGTTTCTTTATTATCGTCTCAGGGACAGAACAACTTTTGTGCATGCTCGACGTGTTTCACATCGCAGCGCATCTTAATCATGATCTAAAACAACATGCAATGTCCAACAGAAAATTGGCGCCATCCCTTAGTAAATGTACCCCATTGTGTACCAGTGTATAAAGGACTTATTAGAACTAAATGGGTGCAGAGGACAGCAACCAATTTTAGGGGAATGGAGGGACCAGAATACAATGACAGATAACAAAACATAGGGTTATTCAGCTCAGAAAAAAACACTGAGGGGAGACCTCATTACAATGTACAATACCGCGTATGGAAGAACAAGGATCTTTTCCAAAGGGCAGGACCAGCGAGGGCATCCTCTACAGATAAGGCGGTTCTACCATCTCTCCATAGACAGGGGCTCCTCTACGCCTAGGGGAAAGAGTGGTTCTAACATCGCCATAGACAGGAGGTATCCTCTACCCTTGAGAAGAGCGGCCTACCATCGCCATAGACGGGTATCCTCTACGCCTAGAGGAGAGTGCTTCTACCATCTCCATAGACAGGGGGTATCCTCTATGCCCAGAGGAGAACCGGTTCTACCATCCATAGATAGTGGTATCCTCTACGCCTTGAGGAGAGGTGGTTCTACCATCTCCATAGACAGAGATTCCTTACTGTAAGAGCAGTGAGACTATGGAACTCTCTGCTGGAGGAGCTTGTTTATGGCAGACGTCTATGTACTGTTCAAGAGAGGCTGGATGACTTTCTGGAGAGCAGAAATATCACGGTATGGGAAAAACATTGCTTTTTCCAACTTATATACTATGATACCATGAACATTTTAACACACATTCTCACGTTTCACATTTACTTTAATGCTATTGTATTACACTGGACAATTTCCACAAAACAACCAAGAACAATAAATAACGTGTGTCTAAGTGACAAATTTGTTTCTCGACCAACATAGGAGGTAGTTACCATGTGGTTACCTACCAGTCAGCTGGGAATCCAAGAGTTCCTCCCCCACCATATCCTCACAATCTCCGATCACTGGAACCCTCCACTCCTAGCATGATAAAAAGAGGCATAAAATATGATCTCTAACCAAATATTTTTTGGTTGGGCCACTATGCAGGGTAACTATAATTTAGTTATAGTATATAGAATAATTCTGTGATCAAGAAATAAGTAACCGGCAGCATAACCATGGCATTGTCTTACTCTACACTTTGTATATTATTGGATACAGATGCTCTACGGTGCCATTTACACATCTTACATTTCAGTAACACTTTCTATGAATCATTTGTTGTGTAAATGGTTTTGACTTTTGCAGGTAAAATGTCAAAGTGTGTATTTAATGTTATTCAGATCTTCACACCATATTTATCACATAGCTCACAATTTATTTACTAGAAGATCTACATCAGCACTTGTACACGCATGATGGTAATCCCCACCTCTTATAGCTGTATTTCATATGATTTGCTATGCATACAAGTATTCCATGATTCATCTCTATAGTTGTTCCCTGAAGAGGTTTCATGGCCATGTTAGAGTGCATGTACTGAACATTGTATTATAAGGCTTGTCATATTTAATCATCTTCATTTTTAATAGAGAAATCTGTAAAGCAAGCTGACTTGAGAATTGTAGGTGCTATACTGAAACTAATTAAAAATGAATGTGAATAGAGATCCATGAATAAGTGCATTCATTGAAAACATGCCCATCTGGTGTAAGGCTCATTGAATTGTGATGCAGCCTCCCATGTAAATACAGATGGCAAATCTTTTAGCTCGACTTGATAAGAAAAAAAGTGTTTCATTGTAATGCAGCTATACATGGTAAAGCTGTGTTTCTGGAAATTTTTGTGAAAAAGTCCCAGGCATTTGCACTGCAGTCTTGTTGGCTGGGCTTAGAGTAGATATCAATAACAGAGCTTATATAATAATATAATAATAATTCTTTATTTATATAGTGCACACAGATTACGCAGCGTGCACAGAGCTTGCCAAATCGGACCCTGTCCCCAATGGGGGCTCACAATCAATCATCCTAGCAGAGATGAAACCAGAGGACCCTGAGGAACCCCACAAACACTAAGAGAACATACTCTTTACAGATGTTTCTATATATTTTAGAACTTCCAAACAATTATACATGACAGTGAAGCTGCTTCTAATATAGAGTCCAAATCAAGCGTCATACCATTTCGAATCAGGAAATCTCCTTTTTATTTGTAGGTTCTATGACATGGAAATATTACGATGGTCATATATACTTTCAGTGTGTAATCCTTTTTGGGACACACATTAGATTCTAACAAGTAAATCCACTGAGCGTACACGATTAAATTTTAATGACTTGCCTTGCAGTTTTCACACTGGAGAATGGATAAATAGAATAAGTAGTAGTAACAAGCAGTGAAATAGTTACTTTAAGTATATAGTCTGTGCTTGGTGAGAACAAGGGTTTAAAACTCCCTGCTGTGAAAAAGGTGCCTAAAGAGCTTGGATGGAGGAGGAGCTGTAGTCGAATGAAGAGTCTGTGAAACAGAAGTTTCCCTAACTGGGTAGATGGACTAATAAAGATCAGCAAAGACCTTCTGCCACCCTATTTTCTTTATAGGGGATTTTTGCATCCACAGGGACCCACAGTGACAGGGCTATCCTCTAGTTATACAAGGAGGCAGCATCACATGGTCCCCCCTTTCTTCAGAGTAAGCAGAAAGCAGCGACCCCTCCTCCAGCACTGTAAGAGTGTCTTGTGTAAAAAAGATAATACCTGAAAGTCTGATATGTCACAGCTAAACTGAGGAAGAAAGGTAAATAAGTAGCTACCTTTTACTGTAGTGAATAGACAAAAGTGTCCAACATAATGTGTAAAAAAATTATTGAGGTGTAGTCCACAAACAAAGCAATCTCCAATCCACAGGTAAGATGTCTTACTCTCCTCTTTTTCCACCAGAAATGTAAATGTAATCCTGATCTTTAGAAACAAGGAGGGTAACATTAATATCTGTGTCTGAGAAGTCAGTTTCACACAACCCTATTTGCCAGCCTACATTGCAGATCATTCCTGTAATTTATGGCATGACATAATGCATATCACCATTTTAAATTTTTTCAGAAGTGAGAAAACCACCTAGAAAAGCTGATGACAGTAAAAACTGATGAGATATGTGATAAGTTGTCGTGTTTTGCTGGGGTTCTTTATCAATTATCCTATCAACTTCAGGTAATGAAGTCCAAAAGACAATGGTCAGATTTTTCATTAAAACATTTTTTACACAGGTCAATGCAACAATTGATGGAAAATATTATTATTTCCATCCATCTCATCTATCCTTACCATTGATTGCAATGCAGTCTAGAGTGACAATGGAAGCATTTGGTCAAAGTGTCATTAAATTCAGTGGCTTTCATTATATACGATAGGTTGAAGGAGAGAACATTATTGTACATGTTTGTCTAGAAAGGAATTGCCATGTCTACTTGTAGTGCATAGCAAACAATGTTTCTATAGAGATGAACAAATGAATTGGAAAAATGGAATTCATTTGAATTTCATGAAACATTCAATTTGGCACAAATCCAAATTTCCTGATGATGCATGGTAATGAGTCCCGTGACCAGGTGACTGTGAAGACTGTAACTCACCTTCTGGATTCCTATCTAGCACAGCATATTGTCTTATCAGGTTACATTAGAATTTTTGCTGAGATTTGGCCAAGACTCTCAAATAGTAGCCACCTTTCTGGAGCCTGGGCCTGGGTCCTCCCAATGGTGAACAAGTGCTGCATTTTCCAGGGTGCATCGCCAGGGAGTGGCAGTGACCAGTTTCCCTGAGTGGCTAAGGAAAAAAATACATGTATTTCTCCTCTTTAAAATGGGGTTACATCTGTGTCCTTAGATGTTGCTTCTTCATGGGCAACCTTACACCCACTGATGACATTTCCTGCTGTTTAGTCACCCATTCAAATGGAGACTGATTGGAACCAAATCCTTCCAAATTATGATATCTTCTTCCGACAGATTGTGGCTTATGGGGCACATTTACTTACCTGTCCGGGGAGTTTTCAAAAGTGCATTGTCCGACAACAATGCACTGTGCCGCGATTCACTAACATCTGTCGCTTCCCTGCTCAGGTCCACCAGAGTTCACCATCTTCTTCCCAGTGTATATAAGTGCATAGCTTGCAACACACATTTTAAAATCAGTCAGATCGTCCAACGGCCCACCCCATGATTTTGTCTCATGAAAGCCAGCGCCGTTGCACCAAGTGTGACACAACTCTATTCTAAATACCTGTCCCAGCGGCGCAAATCCGAATACATGAGCAGTCGCGATGGAAATGTTATCCGCGGACCCTAGTAAATAAGCCTCAATATGTTCAAATCTTGAATCCCCTGCTACTTAAGAAAGCCAGTCCACCATGCTTATACACTTTATATGAATATGTATTGCTACATAGTCCCTTGTAGTTAACATACAAAACATACGTAGAAATGACTTCCAATGATAATTATCCATGTTTATTTCTAAACTCCATGGAAAATAGAATCATTGTTAGAATTGTAAAAATCTTTACAGCTGAAGTTAAACACACCACCCAGAATGTGCAGACAGATACACTTACTCTGGGACATAATTGTGATTCCATACTGAGACCTTGATCAGGACTCTTCATAATACGTTGTTCTGGAGAACGCCCATGGATAGGCCATGCTGAGTTCTGCTAATTCATCCTGATGAGTTGAAATAACTTACTGATTGCTAAGTGGGGGAGCTGTCAGCATCACTGTGAGTAAGAAGTTATTTGAAGCGCAAAAAATAAGGTTATCACCAAACATATAGATCAATTGGCCTCAATTTGCTGGTGTTGGAAATATAGAAATCCTTATTACGGGTAATATGGCACAGATCTCATTTATATTTCCTGTTCTGACATTGAAAGTAGTTTTTATTCTCATCAATCATAAAAGTTTAACTACTGAAGGGTTACAAGAGGCAAAAGGTACTCCTTTACTCAGAAACATGACACTATTGCATCCCTTGATCATAGTTTTCAACAGTAATGCTGATGGTTGCAATATTGGAGTCCAGTATATTGTGCCCCAGATGAAGCCATGCAGGTGAAACCCCAGGATGGGTGTTGGATGTCAAAACCAATTAGCGTTTTTCTAATGCACTTTTCATTGTATATACATTTCGGCACAGGCTATGTTATATCCTCATGATATCCCTTGTAGTGAGTACTTGCTACAAGTAAGGAAATACGGAGAACATAAATGTATGATGAGATGTTTGAATGAAGAGCCTATTTTTCTATTTTCGGGACTCTCTATATCTTCACGTTGGATCTGAACACCTTCTGAAAAGTATGCAATGAAGTTGGGCTCCATTTATTATATAACTTTTTTTCTTATATTGAATAGATGGTGGCAGCACAACAAAACAATTGTCTCATACACCAATGTACCAGTGCTTAATCCAGCTCACAGTCCTGGAATATAAATAAATGCTTCCTGCTGCTCTAAAACAATGTACAAAAATACAGTCCCTGACTTACAACCGATCTGAGTTACAAATTACCCCTAGATACTAATGGGTTCCTCAGCCACGAATGCGCTCCCAATACTCCAGTTTGTATCTAGGACTGGCCTGTTACTCTGATCTCAAGTATTGCGCTTCTGTGCCCTTAGTGTAGAGGATACTGTGATTGATGGAAACGTTGTTCGTCTCGGGCTGTTTGGTGCTGGTATCACGCGACCGCCTCCTTAGTAATACTAGAGAAGGGTGGAGATAAGTAAGGACGCAGTCGTACAATAGCAGTGGCTTGTTCTTTATGCACACGGTAGCGCTGTACAAGCTGCTGGTATCGTGCAACCATGTTCTTAGTGATTACAGCAGAGGGCGAATTTAACTAATTTTAATTAAAGGCAGGTACAGCGGTTCTCCTCAATACCAGTGCAGTACAAGCCGCTGGTAGCAGCAAAGAACTGGAGGATGCGGGTAACTAAGAATGCAAACTCACCAGCTAATGCATCCTTAGTTACTAGAGATGAGCGAGTATACTCGTCCGAGTATTAAGGTACTCGAAACGGCTCGTTGCTCGGACGAGTATTTCCCCTGCTCGAGATCGAGCATTTAATTAAAAAAACACAGTGAAGAACAATGAAGAATAGAATAAAAACAGTGAACACAGAATCATTTAAGTGAAAAACACAGTGAAAAACACATTGAAGAGTAGATTACAGATGTTCGGCACATCTGCTTACTTGTCGAAAGATACGCGCGAAACGGTGCGAACAAAATAGTATGTGAAGAACAATATATATGTGTGAAGAACACATTGAAGAACACGGTGAGCAAGACAGAGACACCGGGCGCAGCACAGAGACATCAGGGCAGCGACAGCAGGGAAACATCGGGGCAGCGGCAGCACGGAGACATCGGGGCAGCGGCAGCACGGAGACATCGGACAGCACGGAGACATCGGGGCAGCGGCAGCACGGAGACATCGGGCAGCACGGAGACATTGGGGCAGCACGGAGACATCGGGGCAGCAGCAGCACGGAGACATCGGGGCAGTGGCAGCATGGAGACATCGGGGCGGAACGGAGACATCGGGGCAGCAGCAGAGAGATCGGGAGAAGAGGAAGAAGAGGAGCGGATTCCAGGACAGCGTATCTCCCGAACATCTGCAATCTATTCTTCACTGTGTTTTTCACTGCATTTTTCACTTAAATGATCCTGTGTTCACTGTTTTTATTCTCTTCCTCACTGTTCTTCACATCTGCTAACTTGTCGGGAGATAATATACGCGCGGAACAGTGAAGAATAGATTGCAGATGTTTGCATACATCTGCTAACTTATCAGAAGACATTCTTTTTCAATAAAATAACACATTTTATTCCCGAACCATGGTCCCTTGGAAAAATGCTCGAGTCTCCCATTGACTTCAATGGGGCTCGTTATTCGAGACGAGCACTCAAGCATCTGGAAAAGTTAGTCTCGAATAACGAGCACTCGAGCATTTAAGTGCTCGCTTATCTCTATTAGTTACCCAAAAATAGGCTGTGGGGACTAGCCATAGCAGGGCAGGGAGCTTGCACAGGGGGCTGAAGTGTCTGCAGTTACTGTACATTTATAAAATATACCAGATCTGACTTACATACAAATTCGACTTAAATACAAATCTACAGTGCCTATCTTGTTCTTAATCCAAGGACTGCCTGTTTGGTTACACAATTCTCCAGGGCCAATACCTGGCTTTACATGGTCACAACTGATCATTTCTATAATGCTATAAAGGCAGGACAAGCTAAAGTATATTGTACAGCAAACTGCAAATTCAACAATGTGAAAAATGTAGCAACTTCCTATCAGTAATTAAACCAAGTAACTGCTAGATAGAAAACGTACTGTGTCTTAGGCTGACGCTCAATTTGTCAGAACAGTGCTCCAAGTCTTTGGGAAAGTTAGACAATATCTAGTTATATGAAACTATATAATATGTTGATGGTTACATATATTGTCAGTAAGATAAAGTGTTCAGCAGAGTTAGAAAGGATTGTATGAGATATACCAAGTTCTGCTTATCAGATAAGTGTCTGTCATTATTTTTTGGAGGTTGGCAGGCACATTGTCAAATCTCAGTTTAATATGGGATTCTTGCCAAAATTAATTTTGATTTCCCTTTGTGTGTTCTTGTTTCCTCCCCCTCTTTTCTTTCCTTCTCTTTCTCTCCATATATTTATATTGGATTACACCGCTGGTCCTCTACTCCACCACAAATGTCAGAAGGCGTCCGGGCCACTTCCCTTTCACCTAAAGCTTTTATATAAGAGATTGAAATGCACAGCATAGAAATGCACCTTGTAGCTGTATACTCATCTTTCCATAGCAAATACTGGCTGATGTATTTATCTATATAGACAATAAGGCTAAAAGAATACATAAAAGCTGTCACTTACATAAGATCTTACCCACCAGCCCTATGTTTTGCACTTGGCATGTGCTGTGTTAATATGCATCTTTGCTATAATGAGCCTGAAGTGCAGGGTTTGTGTCTGTCACGTATTAGAAAAGAAGTGACAGAACTACTGATTACCGCTCAGTTCTCCATAATACATATTCAGATTCCATCTTTAAAGTTGAGCGCTGGTTAAAGCGCTGGGGAGAGCTTTACAGTAATCTGCTTTTCATGAGATTTATTCATTGTCACCTAGAAACAAATATTAATTGAAAGCCTTTGTCATCAAAGGAAAAACTGTATGTTGCTTGCTGCAATAAGAAGAACCTCAAAGCTGTATAGTGTAAGTTGTGAGGGAGAGTAGTGAGTATATGGAAGTATCACAGTATAGCACCCTCCACTTTGTGTAAAATGTCGGGTCCTACAGCTATGGCAATGTAATGTGTATATATCTCTAATTGGTTTATGTTTAATAAAGAAAGGGGCCGGGCCACCAAGGTGAGAGAGTAGCGAAGAATTGTGGGAAGAAGAAGGGGGGAGTTAAGAGTTAGTCAGAAGTCTGAGCAACGATCAGTCTGCAGTAAGAGAGAGTAGGAGTCTGAAGTGAGTGTGAGCAGGGAGTGAAGTCAGTCTGCGGGAGCAGTCAGAGTTAACAGCAGCCGCTGAAGCATGTCCTAGAGGAGACAGACAGGAGGCCTGGGTCTCAGAGGAGCTAAGCAGCACAGCAAGCAGAGGTTGTGACTGTAATAAGAGGTGTTCACTGCAGCTGAGGAACAAGCAAGAATCACATTGAGAAGGATAGTTCACCAAGGTGTCTGGCATCCCTACAGTTGAAGATCAAATACAAGTGCATGAGTTGTTTCTTTGGCGCCGCTATCATTGCAAGGCAAGTGGCTTACACCTCCTCCTCAATCCATCCCCTGGGAGCCGGTCCTAGTCGGGAAGGGTTCATAACATCACGCTGACCCGAAAACACCTATCTCAAGTCAGCCACCAATATCCTGACTGGCGTCGCAAACATTTCCTTACAAGTTCTTTCCTTTCCCCCTTTCAGAGAGCATAGTGGCGGCCCCTGGTTCCCCACCAGTACCCTTGGCCTAAGGGGACAGAGCATAACATAAGTATAGTGGAACACAGGCTATGCCATATAAAGACTTTAATTGTGGCTACCCCTGAGGGTATTATCTAAGTTTCTGTTCAGCGAAACCACCCTGATAGAAGTCTGAGCAGATAAAGAGGATGTGTACGTTAAATACAGAGAGAGGTCAGGGCAGGCAGAACAGAGTTGATGAAGTTATCAGGCTCAGTTAGGTTCGGAAATTGGTAATACATGCACAGGTCAATAATAGGTTATATGGAGAACACTATAGGGGAAGGTGTCTTTTATAATCAGAGATGTGTAGTAATTAGTCAGGAACTGAAAACTGGGTGCACGCACTGACCCTAAAGGGTCGTGTTAGTGCTTAGTCTGCGCCATATTTATTACTGACGTGCACCACAATTCTGTCTGTGCCACAATTCTGCAGCATGAACAGAGTACACCAAAAAACAAATGGTGCACACTTCCATGGCACCAGATTAATGAAGACCGTGCGTCAGTTTTGATTAATTTGGCGCAATCTGCACACTCTACAGGCAAACTGCACATAGCACAGACTGCACTAGTTTTGATAAATGTGGGCCATTCAGACAGGTCCCAACAAAATCCTTGTGTCGAACATGGTTATAAAGGACTGTAAATATTCCTGCAGGAGGTGGTCAGAGGCCAAGAACATTACAGCATGTATGTGCAAAAAATCTATAGAAGCTTTGATTACAATTAAAGACCATGTTTAACTTTGAGCTCGGTTACAATAGCAGGGCTGTTCTTTATGCACAGGGGTAGCGCTGTACAAGCTGCTGGTATCGTGCAACCATGTTCTTAGGATTACAGCAGAGGGACGAATTAACTAAATTTTAATAAAGGCAGGTACAGCGGTTCCTCCTCATACCAGTGCAGTACAGCGCTGTAGCAGCAAAGAACTGGAGGATGCGGGTAACTAAGAATGCAACTACCACCACTAATGCATCCTTATTACTAGAGATGAGCGGTATATTGTCCGAGTATTAAGGTACTCGAAACGGCTCGTTGCTCGGACGAGTATTTCCCCTGCTCGAGATCGAGCATTTAATTAAAAAAACACAGTGAAGAACAATGAGAATAGAATAAAACAGTGAACACAGTGAACAAGAATCATTTAAGTGAAAAACACAGTGAAAAAACACATTGAAGAGTAGATTACAGATGTTCGGCACTCTGCTTACTGTCGAAAGATAGCGCGAAACGGTGCGAACAAATGTATGTGAAGACAACAATATATATGTGTGAAGAAACATTGAAGAACACGGTGAGCAGACAGAGACACCGGGCGCAGCCAGAGACATCAGGGAGCGACAGCAGGGAAACATCGGGGCAGCGGCAGCACGGAGACATCGGGGCGCGGCAGCACGGAGACATCGGACAGACGGAGACATCGGGGCAGCGGCAGCACGGAGAACATCGGGCAGCACGGAGACATTGGGGCAGCACGGAGACAACGGGGCAGCAGCAGCACGGAGACATCGGGGCAGTGGCAGCATGGAGACATCGGGGGGAACGGAGACATCGGGGCAGCAGCAGAGAGATCGGGAGAAGAGGAAGAAGAGGAGCGGATTCCAGGCAGCGTATCTCCGCGAACATCTGAATCTATTCTTCACTGTGTTTTTCAGCATTTTTCACTTAAATGATCCTGTGGTCACTGTTTTTATTCTCTTCCTCACGGTCTTTCACATCTGCTAATGTCGGGAGATAATATACGCGCGGAAACAGTGAAGATAGATTGAGATGTTTGCATACATCTGAATAATTATCAGAAGACATTCTTTTCAATAAAAAAACACATTTTTATTCCCGAACCATGGTCCCTTGGAAAAATGCTCGAGTCTCCCATTGACTTCAATGGGGCTCGTTATTCGAGACGAGCACTCAAGCATTGGAAAGTTAGTCTCGAATAACGAGCACTCGAGCATTTAAGTGCTCGCTTATCTCTATTAGTTACCCAAAATAGGCTGTGGGGACTAGCCCATAGCAGGCAGGGAGCGTGCACAGGGGGCTGAAGTGTTGCAGGTACTGTTTCTTATACATATAAAAATACCAGATCTGACTTACTACAAATTCGACTTAAATCAAATATACAGTGCCTATCTGTTCTTAATCCAAGGACTGCCTGTTTGGTACAATCTACGGGCCAATACCTGGCTTAACATGGTCCAACTGATCATTTCTATAATGCTATAAGGCAGGACAAGCTAAGTATATTGTACAGCAAACTGCAAATTCAACAATGTGAAAAAAATGTAGCAACTTCCTATCGTAATAAAAACCAAGTAACTCTAGATAGAAAACGTACTGTGTCTTAGGCTGACGCTCAATTTGTCAGAACAGTGCTCCAAGTCTTTGGGAAAGTTAGACAATATCTAGTTATATGAAACTATATAATATGTTGATGGTTACATATTGTCGTAAGATAAAGTGTTCAGCAGAGTTAGAAAGGATTGTATGAGATATACCAGTTCTGCTTATCAGATAAGTGTCTGTCATTATTTTTTGGAGGTTGGAGGCACATTGTCAAATCTCAGTTTAATATGGATTCTTGCCAAAATTAATTTTGATTTCCCTTGTGTGTTCTGTGTTCCCTCCCCCTCTTTCTTTCCTTCTCTTCTCTCCATATAATTTATATTGGATTACACAGCTGGTCCTCTACTCCACCACAAATGTCAGAAGGCGTCCGTGCACTTCCCTTTCACCTAAAGCTTTTATATATAGAGATTGAAATGCACAGCATAGAAATGCACCTTGTAGCTGTATACTCACTTTCCATAGCAAATACTGGCTGATGTATTTATCTATATAGACAATAAGGCTAAAAGAATACATAAAAGCTGTCACTTACATAAGATCTTACCCACACCCTATGTTTTGCACTTGGCATGTGCTGTGTTAATATGCATCTTTGCTATAATGAGCCTGAAGTGCAGGGTTTGTGTCTGTCACGTATTAGAAAAGAAGTGACAGAACTACTGATACCGCTCAGTCTCCATAATACATATTCAGATTCCATCTTAAAGTTGAGCGCTGGTTAAAGCGTGGGGAGAGCTTTACAGTAATCTGCTTTTCAGAGATTTATTCATGTCACACCTGAAACAAATATTAATGAAAGCCTTGTCATCAAAGGAAAAACTGTATGTTGCTTGCTGCAATAAGAAGAACATCATGCTGTATAGTGTAAGTTGTGAGGGAGAGTAGTGAGAGTATGGAAGTATACACAGTATAGCACCTCCCACTTTGTGTAAAATGTCGGGTCCTACAGCTATGGCAATGTAATGTATATATATCTCACTTGGTTATGTTTTAATAAAAAAAGGGGCGGGCCACCAAGGTGAGAGAGTAGCGAAGAATTGTGGGAAGAAGAAGGGGGGAGTTAAGAGTTAGTCAGAAGTCTGAGCACGATCAGTCTGCAGTATAAGAGAGAGTAGGAGTCTGAAGTGAGTGTGAGCAGGAGTGAAGTCAGTTGCGGGAGCAGTGATGTAACAGCAGCCGCTGAAGCATGTCCTAGAGGAGACAGACAGGAGGCCTGGGCTCAGAGGGAGCTAAGCAAGCACAGCAGCAAGGTTGTGACTGTAATAGAGGTGTTCACTGCAGCTGAGGAACAAGCAAGAATCACATTGAGAAGGATAGTTCACCAAGGTGTCTGATCCCTAAGTTGAAATCAAATACAAGTGCATGAGTTTTTCTTTGGCGCCGCTATCATTGCAAGGCAAGTGGTTACACTCCTCCTCATCCATCCCTGGGAGCCAGGTCCTAGTCGGGAAGGGTTCATAACTCATGCTGACCCGAAAACACCTATCTCAAGTCAGCCACCATATCCTGACTGGCGTCGCAAACTTTCCTTACAGTTCTTTCCTTTCCCCTTCAGAGAGCATAGTGGCGCGCCCCTGGTTCCCCACCAGTACCCTTGGCCTAAGGGGACGCGGATAAAATAGATAGTGGAAACCCAGGCTATGCCATATAAAGACTTTAATTGTGGCTCCACTGAGGGTATTATCTAAGTTTGTTCAAGCGAAACCACCCTGATAGAAGTCGAGCAGATAAAGAGGAGTGTACGTTAAATACAGAGAGAGGTCAGGGCAGGCAGAACAGAGTTGATGAAGTTATCAGGCTCATTTAGGTCGGAAATTGGTAATAATGCACAGGTCAATAATAGGTTATATGGAGAACCTATAGGGGAAGTGTCTTTTATAATCGAGATGTGTAGTAATTAGTCGGAACTGAAAACTGGTGCACGCACTGACCCTAAAGGGTCGTGTTAGGGGCTTAGTCTGCGCCAATAGTTTACTGACGTGCACCACAATTCTGTCTGTGCCACAATTCTGCAGCATGAAACAGAGTACACCAAAAAACAAAGTGCACCAGGGCGGCTCCAGTTTTAGTGGACTGGGCGAAAGAGCCTTAGTGGGCCCCGTTGGGCCGCCCGTCCAGTGGCCACACTGCCCCCTCCCCTGCGGACACAACTGACCCCATACACCCCCCTGCGGACACACTGAACCCCTCCTCCCCTGCGGACACACGACCCCCACCTCGGACACACTGAACCCCCCCTGCCAGCACACAGCCCCTCCCTCCCCCTGGCGGACACACTGAACCCCCCCCCCCCTCCAGACACACTGAACCCCCCCTCCGGACACACTGAAAACACCCCCCCTGCTGACACAATGACTCCCCCCTGAGGTGAACTCTGTCGGACCTGAGTGGGGAAGTGACACATTCATAGTTTTAGGCGCACGTCTTAGTGAATCGCTGTCTTATAGCGACACTGGTACAATTGATCCGGGGGCCCGAGTGGGCCCTTCCAGTACCCCGGGGCCCCGGCACTTGCCCGGGTTGGCCGGGTGCTGGCGCCGGGCCTGTGGTGCACACTTGGCACGTGGCACCAGATTAATGAAGACCGTGCGTCAGTTTTGATTAATTTGGCGCAATCTGCACACTCTACAGGCATACTGCACATAGCACAGACTGCACTAGTTTTGATAAATGTGGGCCATTCAGACAGGTCGCAACAAAATCCTTGTGTCGAACATGGTTATAAAGGACTGCAAATATTTCTGCAGGAGGTGGTCAGAGGCCAAGAACATTACAGCATGTATGTGCAAAAAAACTATAGAAGCTTTGATTACAATTAAAGACCATGTTTAACTTTGAGCTTTATCTTTATGTATCTATACATGGATGCAGTCTATGTAAACACCAATTATTAAGTACGGTATGCACTGTCACTTTTACACTATGGTCACATTTGCATTGGTGGCTGCTTTAGAAACATCTGTCACACATTCCTGCAATGCTTACTGACAGAATAACAAGCCGTGTTGCATTAGTTTGGAAACATAGGAATATTTTCCCTGAAACTGAACAAATCTGATAGCTAATAGTTCTATAGGGCACAGTTGCTGTCCAGCATATGGCCATATCGTAACGAATAAACAAGCTTACCATTCCTTATGAAGACAAATGTAAAGGTAAATTTTATTTTTTGTTTCATTTTTTTTAAGATCTTTTTTTTAAGCCTAGCCCAAATAATATTGTTAAGTTTGGAGGTCTGATACAATATCTGACTCATGAATCTTTATTTTACACCACACATGAATCCCTGAGGCTTCTTACTACCTCTGACTCATATTGCAGAGCTAAAAACTGCAGCTATGAAGCTTGAAGAAGTGTGCTCATTATCAGCCTCATTCGTTAAACTGTGCCATTAATGGCTCAGAGATTAACACCATGACACTCCGATGTGTAAGACAATCATATGCGCTCTCACATCACTGCCCTGCTAGTCACATATACACAAGTGTGCTGAGGCCAAATATATCTCCAGTGATGTTCAGCTGGGATTTTTTGGGGTTATTTTTATATATTTATGTCATACGTATACTGAGAGCACGAGGGTTTTTTTACGGTGGGTTTGCCACTACTGTATCTTAACGGAGAGCCCAGATATGCAACATTAAGATAATGTATTTACTCCCATTCAGACTTTGCATTGTTTATTACATTATTATTAGAATTTGGAGAAAAAATTTCAAGATTGAAAATGGGATAATAATATTAATCAGGTCCATCATCTGTGTATATATATCCTATAGCATTGATCCAGAGGAAGCCAGAAGTCAACTTCCTTGTATAAGGGTAGAAAAAAAAAAAATCCAACTCCAAATACATCAGAATGAATCTTCAATTAAATTTCTTAGCAATCTATCGGTACTTTCTATTATGTGATACATATTTAAAGAAAGGAATGATCCCTGTTAATTTTGTTTATAAACAAAGCATGAAAAACTCTTGAGTATAAAAAGATGGATAGAAAGATATCTGTATTGTCCATTCAAGTACATGTAATTAGGATTACCCTAAATTGTATTTTCAAACATCTAACATCGAGTTTGATAATCTGTTTTTGTAATCCTCTTATTTTTTTTCCTGGTACGATTAGGATGCCATCTTCATTACTATTATCATTTAACTTTTTGGTTCAATTAATTCTTCGCCAGGTCCTATAGAATTTTGCTATAAACTGCATCTAGGTACTGAAGCAGGTTATGGTAAATGCACTGGACTGAGATTTACCCAACCTGGTCCACTCCCGGTACCTCCTTACCCACTGCCGGCTCCCACTTGGCATAACGGTGGTGTTGGAGGAAAAATATCCCAATTCCTGGATGTGCACCACTAATTGTGATTTTTTTTTTACTTGTACTACTGAATACTGGTGTACAAGCCATGATACATAATAAATATCCCCACTGATTTTATTTTCCAATAATCAGTAGGTTTGAAAGAATGATCATTCATATGCTGTGTTTGCTCATTTCCACCTCTTCCCATACACTTTACACTACTGTCGATAGCCCGTTTTCCATTTCTATGGCGATGTTAAGCCAACAATTTTCAAGCACACATACAATGGGCCTTTATTTTTTGTTATCTTTACAATAGGTACTGTTTGAGAAGAAATGTTCAGACACAAGGCCCTAAAAAGTCTAACGAAAAAATGATGATTGATTTTAGTTCATGAAAAAAAAAATCCCTCATACATAAAAGTACAGATGTATTTTCACATACTGGATAAATAAAATATTCCACTGATTTTCTCAAAGCCTTTACTTCTGCTTTTACAAAGACAAAGGCTGCAACATAGATGATGCCTGTTGTTTAATTCCCTTGGCTCTGCACTACACAGCAGGGAAGTAATAGCAGGGCATGTGGTTGTGTGGAAGCTCTCCCACCAGCGCCCTATTGTGAAAGATATGACAAGGGAATTAGAAAATATACTTGTTTTATTTGAACATGGCATAGCATCACAGAATCCCCCATGTTTCCTTTTATATTCATTACATCACAGTCTTTTGTAATTTGTGAGTATAAGCTTCTGATATTTACTTCACTTTTTCACACCACAATTCATTAAATTTATACAGTACAATGAGAAAAAACAATGTAAATTCATTGAAATTTAATGTGAGTATCATGTATATGTTAACAGCATTGGGAGCATTTCACGGGTCATTACCATAGAGAGGCAAGGTTTTTATTTTCAGGAAATATCAGTAGTAACATCCATTGCAACTATGGCCTCAGAAGATCTGTGAGCACATAAACTAATGTGAAGAGACATTCTAATTGTGGCAAATATAAACACTTAGAAAACTATAGAAACATTTTTGAAAAGGTAAAAGATTAGTTTTTTGTGCAGATGCAAATTTATGGGAAAAGGGGGCCTGGTGGCCCAATGGACATAGTAGGTCCATCCAGCTAAGGTCATCAGTTACGAAGAGAGTGTTCTGCTGATGTTTGTGTTGTTCCCCCCACAAATCAAGACCACATGTAGGTGATTTATTCATATTATAAAACGGATTAGTGTGTTTGTGTACAGGAGGTACAGACAAACCTCTCTGCACCCTGTGACTTTAGTCCCAGGCTGCATGATCGCTGCAGATGTCGACAATGAAACTTTATTGATAACCTTGTTCTCATCACAGCACACAATTTTTTTTTTACTTGTTTTATTTTATTTTTCATAAACATACAATAATATTCCAACATAGAAATTTTACTTGGGATTCTTGTCTTAGCCAAAGCAGGTATTTTAATTTTTTATACAGCACACAATTTTGAAAGTCCGCTTTTTTTCTACTTACAATTATAAAATATTTGTAGTTCACTACATAAAATGTAACTTAATACAAACCTAAATAATCTATGTGTACATAACCCGGGGACTGTCTACATATGTTTATAAAAAATTATTTGAATGAAGCTTTATCCATGGTGGCCTGCCAAGATCAAGTTTACACTATAAAGTAACACCTTCAATGCATGGCCTCCTATGGTGAGGATGTGTGTGCATATTATACTACTATCATATTAGCATGATCTTTAGGATGACGAAACACTAAAATGCTCGGGTACTCGTTATTCGAGCGAACTTTTCCCGATGCTCGAGTGCTCGTCTCGAAAACGAACCCCATGAAGTCAATGGAGACTCGAGCATTTTTCAAGGGGACCAAGGCTCTGCACAGGAGCTGGCCAAACACCTGGAACCTCAGAAACGGATGGAACCACGGAAATGGACAGAAACAGCAGGGGCAGCATGCATGGATGCCTCTGAGGCGCCTAATCGCACATTATGCCAAAATTATGGGCAAACAGCATGGCCATGACAGAGTGACAGAATGAAGCTAGAAGCATCTAAACACAATAATTGACCCTACACATAGGGGACGGCATGCAGAGGCAGCGGCAGCAGCGGCAGGCTTAGGAGTGGCATGCGACATACCTAAATGGACTCAGGCTTCAACCAATGGGTGCAGAGAGGAACCAAGGAGGTGGAGAGAAACGCTCAATAATATCGCTACATGATAAAAGTTTGCCAGTATATTTTGTGGATTACCGCGGGTGGCGACAAAGTTAACATGGAAGCCATGAAAACAACCCCAAATTCTGCCTGACAGCTCGTTTGATAAGGGGACCATGTATGCTTACAGTTCATGCCAGTCGCTGCACTTGCGCCAGTCTGCCTTTCGAATAGTTAAAAAATAATAACCTCATCCATAAGCTCTGTATATGCTGCACCCCCTACCTCTCCTTCTTATCTCAGTCTATCGCCCAACCCGTGCTCTTAGATCCGCCAGTGATCTAGATTAACCTTACCTAGTGCGGACCTCCACTCGCGTCTCAGACTTCTCTAGAGCTGCACCAATTCTATGGAATGCTCTGCCCCGGACTATCAACTAATACCTAACCTCCAAAGTTTCAAACGGCTCTTAAAACCCTTTCTTTAGGCAAGCTATAACACTCTTAACTGACATGAAGTTTTAACTCTTCTATAAACCCGTCCTGTTCGTCCTCCATCTGTTATCCAGCAACCAACAGGCACCAGACTTCTCTGCAGTCCCATTACACTGGAAGCCGGTATTATAAGATGACGGCTGAGTGTTTCAAGCGACAGCAATTCCATTTATTATATTTTTTTCTATTCCCTAAGAAGAATGGCTGACCATAATATTCTTTTACCCGTGTTACCCCATCATCTTCATAAACCTATACAGCTCTGGCGAGCATGGACCTCATCCTGTTGTTCCATACAAATGTTGTGCTCTGTTACATTACATTTTGTATTGTGTTCCTATGATTTGTAAAGCGCTGCCGAATATGTGACGCTATATAAATAAAGATTATTATTATTATGGAGGCAGTGAACTAGTAGTAGATTAAAGGTGCTGCAACTATGTTAGTTGGATCTTGTGATGGAGCTGGCGCTCTGAGCCAGGCGAGCTTTCGCCAATCAAGCCCCTGTTTTCTAGGCTACTCCCCAAACAGCACTTCTAGAACCTTTTGGTAAGATCAAGTGTAGAGCGTTTTATAAGTTTCAGGATATGCCAGGTGAGGGGAGGATGTAACCAGATGCGCAAAAGCGCTGAAAATATCCCTAAATGGGTAAAAGTTTGCCAGTATATTTTGGGGATAACACAGCGGCTGGGTGGCGGACAAAGTAACAACTTGATGTGGATCCATGAAAACACCCGAATTTCTGCCTGACACACCTCGTTGATAAGGGACGATGTAATGGAGGCAGCGATATGGACGACTTTTGGAGGTAGCAATGGGAACAACGTGTGGAGGGTATGGAGAATATTTAATTTGGATAGGCCTGTTTAGTGGCAGTCCCAAATTTTTCAAACCAGAGAGCAGTAGGTGGCCCTCCAGTAAAATGGGATGATTGAGTGCCTCTGTATGTGGCAGTCCCAAAATGTTTTCAAACCAGAGGAGCAGGTAGGTGTGCCCTCCAGTAAAAGGAATAGATTGAGTGGCCTGTATGTGGGTCCCAAAAGTCTTCAAACCAGAGGAGCAGTAGGTGGCCTCCGGTAAATGGACAGATGAGTGCCTGTATGTGGCAGTCCCAAAATTGTTCAAAACCAGAGGAGCAGGTAGGTGGCCTGCAGTAAAATGGATAGATTGAGTGCCTGTATGTGGCAGTACCCAAAATGGTTCAAACCAAGGAGAGTAGGTATGTGGCCCTCAGCACAAATGGAATAGATTGAGTGCCTGTATGTGGCAGTCCCAAAAATTGTTAAACCAAGGAGCAGGTAGGTGGCCCTGCAGTAAAAAATGATTGAGTGCCGTATGTGGCAGTCCCAAAATGTTCAAACCAGAGGTGGCAAGAGTGGCCCTCCAGTAAATGGAATAATTGAGTGCCTGTATGTGCAGTCCAAAAATTTTTTAAAACAGAGGACCGGGTAGGTGGCCCTCCAGAAAAATGGAATAGATTGAGTGCCTGTATTGTGGCACTCACAAAAATTGTTTCAACAGAGGACCGGGTAGGGCCCTCCAGAAAATTAACTGAGAAGTACTATAGTCAAGATCCAGGGGCCTGTCAAAAATAGTCCATTTTCCTCTGCTTTACTTTACCAAGAGAGAGACGGAGGAAAATGAGAGGGGGGAGGAGTGGATCAATTATTCAGGTTGAGCTTCCTTCACCTGGTGGAGATTGGAATCTGAGAAATCCAGCCTTTATTCATTTTAATAAGCGTCAGACCTGTCAGCGCTGTCAGTCGACAGGCGTGTACGCTTATCGTGATGATGCACACAGCTGCACTGAAAAACCCGCTCGGAACAAGACGCTAGCGGCAGGGCAGGCAAGAACCTCCAAGGCGTACAGCGCCAGTTCGTGCCAACTGTCCAACTTTGAAACCCAGTAGTTTGTAGGGAGCTGTGTGATCATTTAGGACGATGGTATGGTCAGCTACGTACTCCCTCACCCTCTTCTGTAAAGACACTCAGCCTACTTGCCGAGACTGGGAAGGTGACAGTGTCTTCGCTGGGGGACATAAAGCTGGCAAAAGCCTGTAAAGCTACCCGTGCCAGTGCTGGACACGCTGCTGCGCCTACTCTCCCTCGCTACTTGTCCCGCGAAATACGCCTCTGCCGCTAGCGCTGTCAGAAGGAAATACTGTTTCAGCTTGTGCACCAGGGCCGTGGTATTCATGCATTCTCACACTCCTTTCCTCTGCAGGGATGAGATGGAAAGATTTTGCTTGTACCGTGGGTCCAGAGAGTGAACACCCAGTAATCGGTGCTGGATAAATTCTTTGAACGCGAGGGTCACGGGATAGGCAGCCTAGCATGAATCTGCCATATGCGCCAGAGTACCAACCGTAAGAATTCACTCCCCTCACTGGCCTGACTGTCCATTTCTCCTCCTCCAACTCCTCCAACTCCTTCTTCTGCCCATACACGCTGAACAGTGAAGGACTCAACAATGTCCCCTTTGGTCTCGCCAACATTCTCCTCCTCTCCTCCTATCCCCCCACCTCCACCTCCTCCGATATGCGCTGAGAAACAGACCTAGGGTGCTTGGCTCTCAACAAGGGAATATTCTTCCCCGTCTCTTGTGACGAGCGAAAGCTTCCGACTTCATGTTGACCAGAGAGTTTTTTTCAACAGGCAAGCAGCGGGATGGTGAGGCTGATGAGGGCGGCATCGCCATGACCATCGTGTTGACTCCTCAAAGTTACTCAGCACCTGACAGATATCAGACATCCACGTCACTCCTCATGTAGACTGAGGAAGCTGACTGACCTGACTACCAGTTACTGGTGGAAGGGATCTGGCAGTCTACAATCGCTCTGCGCTGCTGGTAAACTTGGATAACATGGTCATGTTGAATTCCACCTCGTGGGCACGTCGACACAACAGTCGGTGAGCGGCAGTTGGAGGCGGCGCTGCGCTTGCCCTGAGAGTGGCAGCATCTGGGCTGGACTTCCTGAAATGCGCACAGATCGGCGCACCTTCGTGAGCAAATCAGACAGATTGGGGTATGTTTGAGGAAACGCTGCCTATCAGATTAACACATGGGGGGCCAGGCATGGCACATGTGTCAGTCTGCCGAGTTGCAGAGCCGCCACCAGGTTACGGCCGTTGTCAACACAAACCATTCCCGGGCTTGAGGTTCCGCGGTGCCAGCCCAAGATCAGTACTGGCGTGATGCCCTGTAATGGCTCTGGGCGGTGTGCCTTTTGTCGCCTAGGCTCAGCAGTTGAGCACCGCCTGCTGTCGCTTAGCGACGGCACTGTGCTGTGCCTAGAGCTCCGAATGATGGCGCCGTGTCCACGGCATGGTAGTTCGGAGGAGGAGGTGGCAGAGGGGTGGGAGGAGAGGAGGATTGTAGCCTGAAACACTGGACCGAGGGTAGGCCCGCGCATCCTCGCGCGTCGGCAGTATATGACCAGCCCAGGCGTCAGACTCGGTCCCACCGCTCCACCAAGTTAACCCAATGGTGCCGTACGATATATAGTGGCCGCCCGGAAAGCCTCGTCCACGTGTCCGTGGTCAGGTGGACCTCGTCAGACACGCGTTGGTCAGGCGACGGATGATGTGGTCTGACACGTGCTGGTGCAAGGGCTGGGCGGCAATCGGGAAAAGTTTGCAGATGCAAAATTTATGGGAAAAGTGGGCCTGGTGGCCCAATGGGACCATAGTAGGTCCATCCCAGCTAAGTCATCATTTACGAAGAGATGTTCTGCTGATGTTTGTGTTGTTCCCTCCCACAAATCAAGACCACATGTAGGTGAATTTTATTCATATATAAATGGATGTAAGTGTGTTTGTGTACAGGAGGTACAGACAAACCTCTCTGCACACTGTGACTTTAGTCCCAGGCTGCAATGATCGGCTGCAAGATGTCTGCAATGAAACTTTATTGATAACCCTTGTTCTCATCACAGCACACAATTTTTTTTTTTACTTGTTTTTATTTATTTTTTCATAAACATACATATAATATTCCAACATAGAAATTTGTACATTGGGATTCTTGTCTTAGCCAAAGCAGGTTATTTTAATTTTATTTATACAGCACACAATTTTGAAAGTCCAGCTTTTTTCTACTTACAATTATAAAATATTTTAGTTCCATCTTACATAAAAATGTAACTTAAGTACAAACCTAAATAATCTATTGTGTACATAACCCGGGGACTGTCTACATATGTTTATAGAAAAATTTATTTGAAATGAAGCTTTATCCATGGTGGCCTGACCAAAGATCAAGTTTCAACATATAAAGAATAACACCTTCAAATGCATGTGCCTCCTATGGTGAGGATGTGGTGGCATATATATCTAATATCATATTAGCATGATCTTTAGAGATGAGCGAACACTAAAATGCTCGGGTACTCGTTATTCGAGACGAACTTTTCCCGATCATCCAGAAAGCCTGTGCCAGCATAACCCGAGCATATATCACTTTCCACCCACGTGTGCTGCTCTCAGAGGTCCTAATCTTCACTCTCTCATCACTCTGTATCAATCCTATGGTCTGTATATCATTGCAGATCAACACAAATTTACCTGTCAGTTTTTATGCCTCTAAGAAGCATCCACACAGCTGCATGAGTGTTGTTCACCGATCCTCCTTCTAAGACTTTTCCAACATCTGTTCAGAAATTCTGTAAAGAGATTCATCCAGCCATTGTAAGTTTCAGAAATTGTCGAATGAAAGTTAATGTGAACCAGCTGCTGATGGAGTGTGTCATGCCAGTATCTCACTAATTGGGTTTTTTGTGAGACTTTATTTTTTCTGCTTTGTGGTATGATGCAGTAAAAGCTTTTTACATCTAGGGGATAAGAAAAACAGTACGTCATATATAAAATATGGAATCCTTTATAATGAGAAGTTGTGCCGACTAGATCACAAACACTGGATGACCTGGTTACCGGGGCATAACTACAGTGGCAGTAGCCATATCAGCTGCTATGGGGCTTGTAGTGTCAGGGGGCCCCATCATACGATCTGACACACTAAAGAGTGGAGGATGTGCAACATTATATACATATTATGCTGCAAATTGTGTGTATACATGCTGTATGTTTGTATATGGCACTGTATGTGTGTGTATATGCTCTATATGTGTGTGCATGAGTTTATAAATGTGTGATTGTAACTCGCATGTGTGAATATACAAATGTTCAGAAACCCGCCATGGGACCCTCCCTCTCCTAGTTATGCCCCTGCCTGGTTATGTAACCATAAGAAGCATAAAATCCTGAATGGGTTCCTGATGACAGAGAACTATGTTTTACTGAGAAACGTTATTGCATTTCAGAGAAAACATAGTTTGACACTGAGCCAGGGATGGGTAGATAAGTCTGCTGGATGACATCTTCCCGCTTTGCTTGGTGAACAAGTCTCCGTCTACAACAGGGAGAGACTTGTCAATGAAGCTTAAAAGGGTGAATGACAATTCAGCATCTACCCCATGAACATTAATAGCAATGTTACCTGTAAAACTCTCACTGTTGACAACGTGAAAACCTGCTGTTTGGCACATGTGTTTGCTCACATTGTTGGCCATTCATTCCATGCGACAGCTGTCCATACTCTTACATAAACATCTAAGTTCTTATTACAATCAAGATTATTGTGTTTACAACTGTTATCCAAAGCCAATTTACCTCTGAAAAGCAGAAAAGGCTTAAACTATAGCTCTATAAAAACAGCATGTGCATTTTAAAATTCATGTATTGGAGCAGAATATGGGCACATTATGTTGTGCCCAGTTGCAAACAGACTTCAAAGCAGCAGCTCTCAGCCATGTCTCTTTGCCAGTTTCGGTTTCTATGTGAACCGCGGGGTCCCTTGGAACTGAGCAGTTTATTATTCACTAAAAGCACAATTTAAACCTGACAATATAGACTTTTCCATGCCAGTATAAATATTATAAAAAACACACTCGTCCAAGATATGAGTTGTAGCCCAAGGAGATTGCTTCGTGATTTTTCTTCTCCTTGGGTAATTTCAACATATTGGGGGGGGGGAATTTATTAATTTGCTCCAGCATTCTGACAGATTTTTGCTAAAAAAAAACCGTGTTGCACAGCATTTATTAAGGCTTTTAGACATTTTTTTTTGCACTTTTCTGGTTTGTCCGACTAAGGCGACGTGGCCTTCAGAATTGGGGCGGGACCAATGGAAAATACCCCATGAGGCAAAATTTCTGGTGCACAGTTTAAACCAATTAAAACTAGGTCTAAACTAGGAACCGACAGTCTTAGGCCTCATGCACACAATGCTCACCCCCGCCCTCTCTATAGAAAATAGTAGTTGCACAGCCGTCGATACGGGCAAAGATAGAGCATGCTTGTTGTGCTCACTGTTCCGAGCCCAGGCACCATATCCATCTATGGGGGACATAGGTAGGGCCACAAGCTTGAGGCCGTAGATATATCCCTAGACGGTTGTGTGCTTGAGACCTTTACATCACAGTGATTAATGTGGTGCGGCAATATTTTCTAGCTGGAGACTGGTGGAACCACATTGTTAATTTTCCCTCATTATGGTCACAAAAACATTGGGCAGATTTATGAAAAGTGTCCTAAGGTAAGACAATTCTGCACAAGATTCATATAAGAGTCTGATGCTGGATGACAAATATGTCATAGTATAAGACTGTCCAGTCGTACTTTGCACCTCGTATTAGTTGGCTTATTTGTGGCGCACATACTTTTTAGTGTGAATCTATACACCCTTTACCCCCTTTTCATAGGCCACATCCCTTTGTCGAACTAGTCGAAGAAGTGCCTGAAAACTGTCTAAAACTCTTTATAAATGTGGCGCAGACAGGGTTTTTTTTAGGGTATTGATTCAGTGATGCTGAACAAAACAAGATTGTAATTCTAGAATAGAAATACAAGAAATATGTGTGGGATGATCTATACATTAAGTGGAATGACACTCAAAAGTCCGCAGTTACTCCACAGTGCTCCACAAAAATTATAAACCACCAGAAGTCATATGATTTCTAATGCAATTTTTTGTTGTGATTTAACTCAAGCCAAGGGTGTGGAGCTAAACCTGTGCATGCCATAAGTTGTATTGTACCCTGGGATCGTAATTTTTTTGTGTAAAGTATATGAGAGGGTTTGGAAAATTTTCACACGTGTTATAAGAAATGTGTATGGGTTACGTTAAAGCTTGGGTTATGTCCCACTCTCTACCATGTCTATCTATCTTTTAGAAATAGAAAGTCCAAGCAGCACACAGCAAGCTGAGTCAAAAATGGGTGCAAGCTGTTAGGACTGGGTAAAGGTCCTCCATAGGTACAAAAAATGAAAGCAAGCAGCACTCCAAAGTCCAATTGTGGTAAAAAAAAGTAGTTTCCTTTTATTCCATGTGCAGCAAGGTTTCGGCTCGAAGAGAGCCTTTTTCAAGCTAAACATTTAGTGCATGAAGCGGATATATATACAAATTTACAGAATCATGTGACCATATAAGCCCTGCCCCCCACATTCATGTGACAACATCAATGTGATACATATCAATTACTGCAATACTTATCAATCTGCATAATAAATAGTAAATATTCAAGAAAGTGTGTTGCGGTGTTCAGATATTTGGTGACGTTTTTATACTTAATTGGTACACATTAATATTGCCCCCTATGACTATATGGTGTCTACTACATGTTACTAAGCTATTGTGCAAATAGGTGGTCATGAAGTAGGGGTGACATTGGATTGTAACACCCCAGACCCCAATATATATTGTTACAGTGTCCCATGGAGACGTAGACATTATCAGAGTCTCTTATATGGGTACACTATTAATAGGGTGACACCGCATTGATTAAGTTATAATGCCTGGGGACTAGTGTACCTTTGTTTTTCTAATAAGAGTTATGTCTTACATTTAGTTGCTATGTGAGGTCCACGATCAGCGGAGATATGACAGGCAGCAGTGATACGTACGTTGCCATGACAGCACTCTAACACTTCCTGGCCTGTGGACGCATGCGCAGTGGGAACTTCTGGGCTTGCATTCCACCCTTGCGTGTCAATGACACGCACATTGTTTTACACAGACAGGACCCGCTGAATGAGCGATCTGAGGCTGGGAAACACACTGGGGTATGTTCCCTTACCACAGATAGTGGTTTTTTTTAACACTGAAGCACTTTACTCACCTTATCATGTCTGTAACATATGATGGAAATGTTGCATTTTCCTCTGTTTGAATCAATGACATGTCATATATTATTGTCACATTGTATATTGGGCATTACTTGAATATTTACTATTTATTATGAGGATTGATAAAATATATGTATCACATTGATGTTGTCACATGAATGTGGGGGGCGGGGATTATATGGTCACATGATGCTGTAAATTTGTATATATATCCCCTCATGCACTAAATGTTTACCTTGAAAAAGGCTCTCTTCGAGCTGAAACGTTGCTGCACATGGAATAAAAGGAAACTACTTTTTTTTACCACAATTGGACTTTGGAGTGCTGCTTGCTTTCATTTTTTTGTATGTATCTTTCTATTTATTTATCATCTATCCAGTGTCAGACTGGGCCCAGCAGTAAAATCTGATCTTGGCGCCCACCACAGTTATAAGTTTGTTATATAATCTATTAATATAATCATATAAATATATAGGATAGTAGAGATGATAAATATATCTATAAATTACAGAGATTGTACCTTGTCCAGCACTACTTCTCCTTTCTGGGGACCCACCTAACTCAGAGTCCAACGGTGTATCCTCAATCTATCTATTTATCTATCTATCTACCCCATATGATCCAGCTCTCTTTTCACAACATTGTGCACTTTTACAAGACTAAAACAGAGCAATGGCCTGAGAAGTAAATGAAGCCAATTTCAAATAAAAATATACACTGTAGTATAAAGACACTATAAATTAGGCTAAGGAATATTATGCACACACGGAACATGAATTATATATTGAATATATTCTTTACTATATAAGTTTAGCACCACAGTTGCCATCACTAGGAATATAGTACAGCTGATAGATGTTACTTGGCCTATTTTTGAGTGATTTAGCTTGACCTATTTTATTTAAGATTCCAAAATTAAATGCTGGCCTGAGCATTTTAAGTGAATGATTTATGTGCACTTTAATACTGCCTCCTTGGCATGCCATGGATTGCATATAACTCCTAAAATTTCCTTAGAAATACTTAATCATTCAGACTTCAGTACTCGGTCAAACTTTCATTTAATTTTTGAAGCCCTCAACTGTAATGGTTCCTAAAACAATCCAAAATAATAGAAAATGTTTTCGTTTTTTTGACTCTTACAATGATCTTGACTAGAAGGAAGAAAAGTCACAGTTTTCTACTTCAGATCCCTTTTCATACATGGGAATGTAAATGTATTGCAATTCATTGCAAAAAGGAACCCCGATTGTCATTGAAATGTTGTGACCTCAGGAATGTAACAATATAGAAATCCGATTCTTGACCTATTTTCTGCCTCATATTGTGCTCGTATTGGAAAACATGTTAAAGTAGTGACTTGAGCAACTGACCAAAAATAAAAACACCCCGGGTGAAAATCTTCAGACTTCCCCGGTTTTCCTATGCATAGAGCTGTCATGTGCATATGTCACTACTTAGTAAAGTAGAACGTCTTTTATTTACTTGACATCTGAAGAAAAAAGATTGATATTAATAATGTGGCCTCCGTTCTGGAAGCTTTCCTTGAATGAGCCTTAAGCATGTTCTTTCGATCTTTCCCAGGAAATAATGCACTTAACTGCATTAGTATTAATAAACTCCTCCTTCTGCAATGCATGAGCATTAAATTTTGCATATAAAAGAAGAAGCTATCTGCTTCAGTTCTTTTAAGATAATTTTGGAAGTTTTTGCGACTTCAGTATTTGTTGTGCATCCTACTTTCCTTAATCAAAGGGGATTAGTATTTGTTAGCTATGATTTTGAGACATAGTTTTAATTTATCAGATTTATAACAACTTTCAGCAGAAATCTGGTATAGATTTAAGCTGAAATCTATGCAACACCTCGGCTGGAGTAGATTTAAATTCCAAAGCAAGTGATGCTCCAAAATTACAGGTGGTCTCCTACTTAAGAACATCCGACTTACATATGACCCTTGGTTACAAACAGGCCTCTGGATATTGGTAATTTACTGTACTTTAGCCTTAGGCTACAATAAACAGCTATAACAGTTATCAAAGTTGTCTGCAATTAAGCTTTATTGTTAATCCTGGTTCTTATGACAATCCAACATTTTTAAAATCCAATTGTCACAGAGACCAATTGGCTGGGGTTACAATGATAAAGTATAAAGTTCCGACTTACCAGCAGCACATTAAAAAAAAATCATTACTAACCTTCCAGGTGCTCCCCGCAGCGTGTGTGGGCCAAGCACAAGCAGCTGGCTCTGCAGTCACTGCTGCAAAAAAGAGGAGCAGCGGGGAGTAACAGGTTTTATTTTGTTTATGCCAGTGTGATGGAGCTACCTGTATACAAAGGGGGGTAGTGTGCTGGGGCTACCTTTATACTGGTGGGGGCATGCATGGGCTACCTGTTTATGGGGGGAGTGTGCTGGTGTTACCTGTATATGGGGGGGAGTGTGCTGGCTACCTGCATACTGGTGAGGAGAGGGTACTGGGCCTACCTGTATACTGGGGGGGGGGGGGATTGTGCTGGGGCTACCTGTATGCGGGTGGCAGAGTATGCTGGGGATACCAATCTGTACACTGGGGATGTGTGCTTGGGCTACCTATCTATATACTGGGGACATTTTCTGGGGCTACCTATCTATATAGTGGAGGTGGATGTTGGGGCTACCTATCTATATACTGGAGGCGTATGTTGGAGCTTCCTATCTTTATACTGGCGGCTTGTGCTGGGGCTACCTATCTTTATACTAGGGACATGTGCTAGGGCTACCTATTTATATACCGCAGTGTATGCTGGGGCTACCTATCTATATACTGGGGGAATGTGTTGGAGCCAACTGGGGGGTGTTCTAAGGCTACATATATATCTATATAAAGTGGATGTGTGTGGGGCATTGTATATATCTAATAATGTATATATTTAATAATGGGAGAATAGTATATAATATAGAGGGCACAGTATTTACATATAATAGAGGGGGGACCGTATATATATCTAATAGAGGAGGCACAGTACATAAAGCTAATAAAGGGGCACAGTATATATAGCTAATAACGGGGGGGGACAGAATATATAGCTAATAGAGGCAGCACCTTTGTGCTTTTTTCAGCAACATTGAATAGTAATTTTATATTATGTATATTAAGCTGCCATTCTGAATATTCATTGTTCTTGGATTCTTTAGATTTCCACTGGTGGTTACTAGCACAGCATTGCCGGATGATGCCTTAGTGGTATACAACTTGTGATCAATGATATGTATACAGATGTATCTAATGGAGAGTATGTCAAATCATTTGGGATACTGTATATATTTATATAGGTACCAGTAATTGGTCCTAATGCTGTGTTTCTTTACAAATCTCAGTTCTAGTACTGTAATTATGTATTGGACTCCGTACTGGTGCTGTATTTATGTCCTAAGCGTTGTTCTGGTGAAGTATATATGTAAAATGCAATTATAATAATTAATCTTGGGGGCAGCAATGTCTAAGGTAACTTAGTGGGATAGTACTGGATACACTATAATCCATACATAAATGCATGTCTCTAATAATTGTCACTTGGTTTGGGCTGTTTATGATAAAAAATTGTATATATTGTATATTGGGTGTATTGTATATATTGTACTGCTTGGGGGGGGGGGATTTTTTGAGATATACCCTGAACAACAAAGTACCTACAAACTGCTCTAAGAACTAAAAAGTTAATTTGCATCAACTATAAAAACCTAAAGTTCTCGAAAATTATAAAATGTGGGATGTAGGATATAATCTTGGAAAGTGTATAAATTGCCCTACACAGTTAAGTTTTCATTTGTTCAGTGATTTTACAGCTGGTAGACTCTTTTAAAGATATGCTGCTTAGTGAATTTAGTTACCTGTAGCAATGGCTATGAAGCTCGGCGGTAGAGAGCAGACTTACTACACAGAGAAACGACCGTTCTGTTAATTCAGATAGTCTGTCATGAAATCATGGTCTGAATAAACAGCTATAAGGAGTGTTTAGGTTATCAAAGTCATAGGCAATATAAGCCATGATATCCTGGTTGAGATGTAAGTTTTCCCTCTTTTTCCCTTAACTTCATTAAGTAGTGCAACATTTCTGTGCCTATATTCAGTTCTTTGTCCTGTAGTGAGCAGTGTTTCTGAAAGCCTTCTGTGGTCTGTCCACTTTAGACAGAAAAGGAGGCTAAAGATTAACTCTTTCCATGCATAAACAATATTTCCCTTGACAATTCAGTGCTTATGAGATTAAACTATCCAGGGACTATCTGTAAAAAGTTAAGTTAGACACTTTATCAGGTTCCTTTATCTCCCAGCGTCAGTGGATACAGGACAGAAAGCTGATTTATACAAAGTGCTTAACACTAAGCATTTTCAGCTGCTCTTATGTATATTTGTCATACTATTAAAGCCAAAATCTAGAAGGTAACAGTTTACATGAAAACAACAGATGTACATTAGCTGATGATTTAGAACAACATGCTGAACATATGCTGCTAAGAGCAAATAACCTAAGAGTTGCAAGTCAGTCACCTTGCTCGGAGCATTGTCATTGTTAAACCTGCAGGTATACACAGAAATGGCTGGCAGGATCCTCAAAGTAATACATGCTCATCAAGATGCAGTGCCCCTCTACAGACGAGGATGATGGAGGCTGGAATCCTTCCCAGGAGTTTGCCTCTGGAATACTCATATGTCATTGCCCTATAACATATCTTCTTTATTCTGTCAGGATATAGCAGATATGACTTGGAATAGAAATTAATTTGAAAAGAGAAAGGATGGAGTTCTTCAGTAGCTCCAAGCTACACAGATCTAATATCAGCTCTACCCTATTACTTCATTATCTCATAGGAAATACATCAGTCAATACCCCTGGTTCTCTGACTTATCTAACATAACCTCTCTGTCAAGACCAATTATTCTTTCCTACAAAATGTAACAATTTACAATCCACAAATGGTTTTCCCTGCTCTCAAGTATCACATTGTATTCTGTATTCTGTTTCTTTTCCTAATAGAACTGAAAATTATACTTGCTGTGATGGGCACTCACAAATCATCCAGGAATGGCATGCAAATACATTTCTATTGTTTTAGAAGTTATAGCTAGAGTTCTGTCACCTTATTGTACAGAGAACATTTTTAGTCGCTTGTGTTATAATTTACCAGATATGAAAAAAATAATCCTTGCCAGTTGCTTCATAAATCTTAATCCCTTAAAAGGGGCTACAGAACAATTCAGTTTGCATTTAAAGTGATATTAGTTTCACAACAAGTTATTCCTTATCGATCTCTATGGAGAGCAAAATGCAGAACTCCACTCTGCTACATTCATAAGTGGTTCGAATAGTGAATAGACCTTCTTGACCTGCTGCTCCATTCATTTAGGGTACAATAGACCCCCATTCTCTTAAACTATGGAGGGTCAGGGATCCTAACAGTTCTGCAAGGATGGGATGGGAATAACATGTTGTGACCATAACATGTGACCACATGTGTGTGTTTTTTGTACTGCTTTTTTAGGGCATATCATGGCAGTGAAATTTACAAAAATGTCAAAGGAACTAGGGCTGGTGTGAAATTTTAGAGGTTGGGAACGGGCACACACTGAAAAATATTCAAAAGGTAAATTGGGATATCAACTTCTTAATTTTCTGAAGTCATGGTACACAATGCATTTAAGAGTTTCTAGACTCCTTTGTGAATAGCATTATCACCTTTCACCAAACCTGGAAGGGGCATGTTAAAAGGGTATTTTTATGTGGACATTTACATCTAATTTTATTTTATCTGACATATTCAAGTATTTATTTAGTTGGTTGTTATTAAAAATAATGTACCTGTTTGAAGATAATGTCCCATAAATTTATCTATATTGGACCATAGAAGTAAGATAGTTGTACTTGGATACGACCACCCCACACTCAGGGCCACGCATAAGATATTGAGGAGCCCAACCACCTGGATTCAGCATTCATTCCACAGGATGGTTATGGTACCTATAGTATCTCCCGGACATCTCACATGCAAAAGCTATTTGTTTCTTTGTGCAATAACTTCAGCTCTTGTGGTCATATCCAAAGATCTCGATTCAACATTTAAAGGACATTATATTCACAGAGGTACATTTTTGTTAATAACATCCAATTGTAGAATTTTTGTATATGGCAGATACATTATAATGTGAATGTCCAGATGAGAAGACCCCTATAAACGATCACCATGCAGCTCCATCTAAATTGTAACCAACTTTTCAACAAACTTTCCAACCATACATAATAGAAGTGAACACAAGAAAATGAAAACTTTCATTTTTTTAAATTAAATCTGTAGATTATGTAAATGGATTTTCCCAAAATACTCCATAACATATATTAATACACATCTCAGAAGGGAAAGTTGGAACAAGGCAGATGTTCTGCAGATGTCGAGATGGTTTGTAACAGCATAATGTGCCACAAAAGAAGATAAGAAGATCTGTATTGCGCAATTATTTTTACTGTCAGCAGCACAATCATCCATTCAAAATATGTACAAGACAAGCACAAAGAGTCCAAGGGAATAATCCCAAAAGAGGAATGCAAATATTTTAGGCCGCATGGTTTGTATCCAGATACTGAAAAATAAACATGGCTATTATTTTTATTCCTGTTGTTGTGTGCTGGAGAAACAGCAGTAAAACATGTCAGCACTTTACAATGCAGGGAGTAAGATATTTGGTCTATCAACTTTGTTTCGTCAAAGATCAAAATAAATCTGAAAAAAACTTTTCATCCAACTATTGCTGTGTTTACTGATAGAAAGAAGTGCAGTACTGATACGAAGTAAGCACATTTCAAAGGGGTAAAAAACAAGTATTTTGCAAAATCACAATTATATGTTCTTCTTTATCATTTACAGTGTTATTTGTTTTCTAGAAATCTTGGGAAATCAGGACTTCGTGTATCATGCCTAGGACTTGGTAAGTACACTACTACAAGAGTAATGTAAGCTTGTTGTTAAAAATATTCTAGTAGCATGAACCAGCAATTATAGAGCATTGTCTTTTCTTAGGCTTAAAGGAAATCTGTCAACAGGAGACCCATTTTCCCCAGTCCCCACTGAGCATAGTACATACACTGCCAAAGAGTTTTTGTATAAAGAATAGGTTTTACAGAAAAAAATGATATGTTATATAGTACCTTTCAATGCCATGTGCTGTGTGACTAGGCACTTGTCCCCTGGGAGTGGCTACAGAGGAGCAGGGGGAGTCACTAATCCGGGTGATAGGTGTTTTCATACATTTGAAAAGGACACACGGGGTGCCGTTTCCCAAGGATGGTGGGGAACTGCTCCTCTGTAGCCACTCCCAGGGGGCGAATGGCCTAGTCACAGAGCACTTGGCACGGAAAGGTACTATATAACATATCTTTTTTTGTAAAACCTATTTTTTATACAACAACTCTTTGGCAGTGTATGTACTATGCTCTGTGGGAACTGGGGGAGTGCTAAAATGGGTCTCCTGGTGACAGGTTCCCTTTAATTCTTCCCTTTCTAATTTAACTTTAAAGAAGATGTACAGATGGGTATGAAAAACACAGATTTATGTGGCTTTCTGGCCCCTGATCGGATTTGGAAAATAATGACCTAGGCACAGGATATTCTGGGGTTGGGACCGGAAGCAATGTATGGAATCCAGCCACCAAAGAAAGATCAGCTTGAATGGTGATCATGTCACAAACTGCCAGATGTTATGGCGTCAAATCTTTATTTGGAAATGCATTTTGGGCACATTTTGGGGACAAAGGCCCTTCATTAAGTATCCAAAATAAGTAAAATGGTTGATATTGGGTACTTGATGAAGGGCTTTTGTGTGCTTGAAATGTGTCTACCATTGCAAATAAGTACTTTGTGACATGATCGCCATACCAACTATAGTTTATTTGATGGCTCCCTCAAAAACTCACTCCAAATTTTCTTTACTTTGAAGGAGGGTAAGGACCAGTAGCGGAGTGGGAGCTGTCCGTGAGAGTTTGATATATATATAATAAAGTTGATTTATATAGGTGTAAGAGAGACAATTTTTAGCTAGAAGAAAGGTGTCAGTAAGCTAATAGGGCTCTATGGGGACCCGTCACTACCTGTATAGGTGAAAATGTGGTGAGAGGTTCCATTTAATTTAACTTTATCTAACATATATACTTCGAGTATAAGCCGACCCGAATATAAGCGAGACCCCTAATTTACACCAAAAACTGGGAAAAAAAAAAACTGACTCGAGTGTATAAGACGCGGGTGGGGAAATGCATGGTCAAAACCCCCCAGTAGTATACAGCTTGCCAGCCCCCAGTAGAAGTAGGTAACAAGCCTGCCAGCCACAGTAGATTACAAGCAGCCCACAGTAGTTACAGCAGCCATAGTAGTCTTACAGCAGCCCACAGTAGTATATCAGCAGCCACAGTAGTATCAGCAGCCACAGTTAGATACAGAAGCCATAGTAGTATACAGCAGCTTGCCCCCACGGCCCTTAAAAAAATAAATATATACTCCCCCAAATGTCAGTGCGGCCCCCCGATGTCGGGGACTTACCGATGTCCCCGAGGTCAGTGCGTCCCGTCTTCTTTTTCTCGCGGTCCTACTTCTCTCTTCCGGCTAGGACGCGGCCATCTCTTCTTCTAGCAGGCGGCTATATGACGCGGCCTGCTGCTGACGTATAGTATGGCGCCAATAAGAAGACATGCCGCGTTCCATGACAGAAGAGAGAAGAATGAAGAAGAGCCGTGGAGAGAAAGAAGAGGGACGCGCTGACATCGGGGACATCGGTAGTGTCGCGCCGAAATCGGTGATATTTTTTGTGCTGAAAAACTCGGCTTATACACGAGTATATACGGTAATAATAGAGGGATTAATTTGCTAAAGTGGCATTATGTGAATTGATATACTCCCCCCAATCTTACAAACTGCTTTATAGTGTATGGAATTAGCAACTTCGACCATGTTTGTTTTTATGCCAGATGTGAAGGTCTAAAACTGTTATAAACATGCCAATTTTACCAATAAATTATACCAGAATTCTGTATTATTGATTTTAGTAACTCTAACCCAAGTTGTTTTGTTGGTAAGATTGATCTTACCACATAGGGGCAATAAACTGGCGCACCAAATGCACTATATGACTTTAATTCCTTCCCCCAATGGGGCAGATTTCTGCAGCAGTCGCAATCCCAGTGCGATTACATGAGGATCGGGTCCGGGCGATTCACTAACATCGTGCGTCCAGTTTTGCATGTGTCGCGTGCCCAATCCACTTATCCCCGCACAAAGTTCACCGTTCTTCCTGGTGCATGTGAGTGCGTTGATCTTGCAACACAAATGCTTTTTTAATCGCAGTTGTCGATCCATCGGGTTGTCCGAAAGGCCCGCACCCTGATTTCTGTCAGTTGCAAGCCGAGCCGTTGACCAAATCGATCGTGTGCGACCAAAATCCTGGGGCAATTCGTCACAAACTGAAAATATTGGGGAAACACAGAAAGTTGCGGAGCGTTTAGAAATGAGCCGCAATGTGTTTAATATATTCATTTTGAGATACTAGTGACAATATCTTGATATCAATTGGAAATTGTGACATAAAAAACAGTAATACTAAAAACTGGTGCTTTTAAAGAACATACTAATAATAAAAGCTCAATAAAACAGGCCAGCCAAGCAGGTGTTCATAATATGGTTACATGCTATCCATTATAGGAACCTTTCCATGAAAGATATGTTGTCATAGTGACTGAGTAAATACTGTGGGCCTTGAGCATAAAAGCTGCTCTAAAATAACGGTTGCTATTGACAACATTGACCCTTTTATGCAAGAAGGTCAATATCAGGTCTGAAAAACATACCAATTCACAAACTAATGTTCAGTGTAAAAGAAATATCACATTCAAAATGAAGACATGATAACCAGGAGATCAGGGACTGTGGTTTACTCTTCTATATTTGTCAACTATGACCCTCCTTCTAAAGAAACTTGTTTTATTGATTTTTATTTTATTTTATATGGAAATTATGCTAATTCAGTCAGAGGGGCTGGTTGTTACCGGCCTGTCCGTTATGTGTGATACACTTCCCCTTTTGTGAACTTCCTTGTGCTGTGAGATTACTAAAGGCGAGGAGAGTGGGGGGAATGCAGGGGAAGCAGGGGAGGGTGGCACAAGTGAGGACTATGAAGCACGACCAAGGGAATCTTTGTAACCACCCCAAGAGCCCTCCTGGCTTTTTGACATAATTATGTAAAGAATGATTCCCACAGTCACGTTGCTGGGATCAACCAAGCCAGCTGTTTACATGAGCTAATTTGATGGGTAGATTACCTTTAAAGAGCACCTTAATAATGGCTCCCAAAAGATACTCTCCGATAGTTACTTTCAATTTGATTAGATACTCAATTTTACAACATGTCATACTGAACCAAAACCATGTGAGTTATGTTAGTTTAGTTTTTTCATGTTTTTGCCTAAATTTGTCCTTCTTTTATTCTTTTCGAGTATTCTGCGGTTTGGGTAAAATGATTGTAAGGATTATAAATTAGAGTGAGAAAGAAGCAAAGGGCAACATTGCACAGCCAAATAAATCAAGAGAAATGCAAAGTAGTATGTAGACAAACCATAGTTTATATGGAGTACAAAGCGGCACTTACTTTGGCAGAAAGGTAGGAGTGAATACAAACATTTGTTAGCTATTAGAAGCTTTGTCTTTGTCATATAGAAGCAGAAGCGGGGCAACCTAGGAGATGCTGGGACCCATAGCAGACTTTGTTAGTGCGACCCCTACCTCCTTTCAGAAAATATACACATCACTCACCGGCCACTTTATTAGGTTTACACCGTCCAACTGCCTCGGTAACACTTAATGTTCGAATCAGCCAATCACTGGGGACTCAGTGCGTAGGGCATGGTAGACATGGTTCAGTACAAGTCTCTGCAGTTCAAACGAGCATCAGTATGAGGAGGTATAGAACAGGTGATTTGAGCCTGTTGACGTGTGGCTGGTTGTTGGTGCCGAAGGGCTGGTCGTAGTATGTGTCAGAAAACTGCGTGATCTACTGGGATTTCACGCACAACCCATCTCTAGGGTTTACAAGAGGATGGTCGAAAAAAAAGAAACCATCCAGGGTGAGCGTCAAAACATGAAAAGCATGGTCCACTTGCCTTGTATCAAACGGTTCAGCGGTCTGGTGGTGTTGGTGTTGGTGTGGGGATATTCTTCTTGGCACTCTTTGGGCCCTGGTACCATGAGCCTGTTTGTCAACGCCACAAGCTACCTGAGTATTGTTGCTGGACCATGTCCATCCTTATGGACCACAATTGTACCACATCTGATGGCTACTTCAGCGGATAATGCGCACAGTCATCAAAGTGGAATCATCTCAGATGGTTTCTTGAACATGACAGCAATGAGGTCACTGTACTCAAATGGCCTCCACATGTCACCAGCATTCAATCCAATAGAGCATCTTTGGATGTGGTGGAACGGGAGATTTGTCATGGCATGTGCAGCCGACAAATCTGCGGCAACTGTGTGATTGACCTCATGTCAATATGGACCAAATATCTGAGGAATGAGCTTCCAGGCACCTGTGTGAATCTATGGCCACGAAGAATTGAGGCAGTTCTGAAGGCAAAAGGGGGTCCGACCCATTACTAGCATGGTGTACCTAATAAAGTGGTCGGTGAGTGTATACATATTCAGAAAATTTGTACACTCACACATGTTTATGTAATTATACACATTTATATACATACATTTATATACTGTTCCACACATTTATGCACTTGCAACAGCCCTGCCGATACAAGGCAGAGAGGTTGCCGCGAATACGTCCCAACATGTAGCTCACAACCTGTGTGGAGTCTGATCAACCCCACAGCAGGTCACTACACAACATGGGGAACACTACAGCGGGAGATCCTGCCTGGTAAGACAGGAGTTAATTGTTTAATGTGATGTCCTTCCATCAGCCAATCACATCTGTTCTAGTATTGTATTGTAAGCTGGGATGCCATTGGAGAAGTAACCACCACCTGACCAGTGGGAGCAATAAAACCCCTGGTCAGGAAAGTTCTAGAGAGAGAAGGGTCAGTGAGACCAATCTGACTAGAGTCAGTCAGAAAGGCTAGTCAGTCAGTCAGAGCAATGAGACAGTAGAGCTCTGAGGAGTTAGTGACAGTAAAGGGTTATCATCCTACCTTCAAGGGTGATATCTGAAGTAACCCAGAACAAGCTGAAGCATCCTACTAGGACACAGCTATCTCCCAGCCTGCCCTTGCATCCAGGCTGGTGATCAATCCCTGTGGTTCCCTCTCCAAGTGCATCCCCAGCCTTCTACAATTGTCAAGATTCTTTTGGCACGTTATCCACTGTTCCTGTTGGTTCCAATAAAGAACTGTAAGTTACTTTGTACAACATCTGCCTCCGTCTGATCCCTGCTACTATGGCTGTCACCATAATGGGCACCCTATCCACTACACAGGGATTCATACTCCAGACCTCGAAGGGTTGCCCCAGGGAGAACTGCTACAGCAGCCTCTCCCTCATCATTTCTTGCCAACACCACCTGCTGGAGACCTGCAAGGCTGTAAGACAGCCCTCCGGTCCCCAAACCAAGCACCATGACACTAGCGTGCCTAGGCCGCAACCGCCAACCACTCCGGTATTCCGGGCCCCGGCTGTCTCAAGGCCCCAAGAAAAAGGCTAGGCCCCGGTGGGGGATGTTGCACACTCATATTTACATTTATACACAGATACACTATACCAGTGGTGGCGAACCTATGGCACGGGTGCCGGAGGTGGCACTCAGAGCCCTTTCTGTGGGCACTCAGGCCATCACCCCAGGACAGAGTTCATCAAACAGGACCAAACCCATCAAAACTTCCTGCTGTCCCAGGCAACTTGGAGAGAACCTATAATGAAAGTCTGAATTTGCCCTTCTTCTTTCAACTGTATTGGTGGCCTCAGGCGGCCTATACAATTGAAAGAAGTGGAAGAACAGGTAGCAATAAGTTACTGCTTAAAGTGCCACGTTGGCACTTAACGGTAAATAAATGGATTTTGGTTGTAGTTCGGGCACTCTGTCTCTAAAAGGTTCGCCATCACTGCACTATACAGTATATCAGGGGCGGACTGGGAATTTAAAGTGGCCCTGGTAAAAACTGTTAAAGTGGCCCCATTCTGTGTATGGGGTCCAAACAAGTGGGTGTGGCCATGTGAGGTGGGTGGAGTTACAAAACTCCATTCAAACTGTTTATAGATGGTCTAAATGAACATGTACATCACAGAGAAAGAGACTCATATATATCCTCCCTTATACAGGAATAACGCTTCTTTTTTTAAGAGAACTCAACTTAATACTGGCTTATATATACACTAAAAAAATACTACAATACCTTCTCTGATAAACAAGAATGTAACTACTATAATATTGCCCCTAAGTAAAATATATTGTAATACTGCAAATTATAGGAGATGATAACTAGACAGTTAGATATATATTCACCCGGGAATTCAACTAAGGGGTATTAACCCTTTCACCGCCCGGCTTTTCTGGATATTTTGTCGCGTTATTGACCAGAGCAATTTTTACAATTTTGAGGTTTAAAAATAAAATCGAATAAAAAGAATTAAAGTAAAGCCAAAAAACATATATTTTCTGAAAGCAGACACTTGCCCCATTTTCAAAATTGCATTAAAGAGTTTATAGAAATAGGTGCCTTCATGCAAATTTGATTCAAACTGAAACATTTTATAAAAAATACTTAAAATGTGAATTTTGATGGCAAAAAATGTGCTCCAAACAGAAAATATTTACCTTCACATCTCCTAAATGTAATAGATGGACATGTGTAGAGTTCACAAATGTCCCATATTGATATGTTCACAAAAATAAATCCACATAATATCACTAAAACTGTAATAACTAGATATCTGCTTTTCAGCTAGAAATTTTAAGACAGTCACAACCTGCAAAATATATCAATAAAACAGAATAATACATAAGGAGCCATAAAACCTATATAATTTTGAAAGCAGACAGCCAGGCGATGCCTTTGGCAATTTACATTCAAAATTTCCTCTAAAATATGTACAAATCCAGAATACTTATATAGAGAAAACATACTTTCCTAAAACAGCAGGATGTGAGGAGATCATACAGACCCCACATGTGTATATTCACCAAAATATACAGCAAAGGAAATGTTAAATCCACAGGGGACACCAAACTGTGTGAGCGTCACACAGATCTATCATTGTGTGTTCCCTTACATAATGGTAACCCAAATAAATAACTATATATCCATAGCTAATGAGATAATAAAATTTAGATGTGCACTAATGTATTAGCCGCACAATAACAGAACCCTCCGCGCTTCATAAGAATTTAAGTGAGAACGTCATAACATCGGTGTAAATAATGGAGGATGGTGTGAAATACAAACTTTATTCCAGAACAATGGGTCGCCATGTTTATATGTAGTGACATTAGGCGAAGAGGATCGAATGTTCATCGTATCAGTCAATTTTTGCAAAAAAAAAAAAAAAAGCTATCACAAAATAAAAGGCAATAAGAGAGAAAGTGTGGATGGAATCTGGAGTGGGGCTCAGTTCAGAGGACTGTATCTCTGGCTCTGTGACACATAGAACCTCACTTCTTTTTTCCTATGAAAGAAGAGAGTCTCCTCTTTTATATGAATTTAAATCTGTGTTTCTATGTGTCTGTTAAACTGCCGTTGGGAGATATATACAAATGTCACCTGATATTCTCACTTAAAACCTGAATATCTCTGGATCCATGGCACCTAGAAACAAAATTCAAGATTAATTTGAAAGAAGAGATGCTCCCCTTTCAGGGGGCCCTGGGCAATTGTCCACTTTGCCTACCCATAGCGCCGGCCCTGGTTATGTAGTCAGCAATTGGTTCCCGCTGGCAGTATGGTGTGTCCATAGATCGCTAGAATGAGGGGTCCGATGTTGGACCCCCTGTCACTCCCCGAGATGAGTGGAGCAGCAGAGCGTGCAAGTCCGGGTACACCGTTCATCTCCATGGAGTGCCGCACTTGGCAATCTCTGTCAGCTCCATAGACATGAATGGGGCAGTCTGGCTGGCTGCTCCGCGCATCTTGGTGATCGACAGTGGGTCCGACTGGGGTACATCGGCCCCCATCAGAACCCCCTTATTATGATCTGTGGGGGTCGGAGATCAGAAAGTTAAGCCCTATTTTGTGGATAGGGCCTTAGTTGTTTGGTGAAAAAACCCCTTTAGTGTTGAAAGAGCAGAAATATATGAGCAAAGTAAACACAACCCTAAAATCCATCTTGTAGGGTCTCTAGATAGACGGCGAAGCAGCCTAATAACTTACTCCATAGCACATATTCAATGTGAAGATAACAATACTTGTAATGTTATTGGCCACTTGACTATTAACAAGAATATTTGGGTGGGGATTGCTTTCATATTCATAGCCCGATATTAGATTAAAGAGTTCGAGCTGAATTCTAATGATACTGTATATATATCAAAGGGAAGCCCCAAGGAAGCAGAAGAAGGAGGAAAAAAAGAAAATTTCCATGATTTTTATGGTGTGGTAACTATGGTTACAGAATCTGTGGGTGTCTCACTGTGTGATTATTAAAGCAGAAGCATTTTTGAACACAATCACGAATGCACAGATACAAAAAGCCATAGGAACACATTTTAAGAAATGCCTCCTTATGGGACATAACTGGAATCATCCTGGTCTGCTAACCATGAGATCATTACCCAAAGTGATAATCAACAGCAGAATAGAATTATTGCTATGATCTTGCATTATGGCAATATGTATTCCCTCAGTAGATATTGGGTTAATAATGCAGTTTTAACGAGACTGTAAATTGACCGTTCTTGTTTGCTGTAAAATGGCTTAACTTAGCTTTAGTGTTGGAAACAGCATCTGCTCCATAACATTTTCCAGCATCTGCATGCAATATACTTTTAGGAGGTTATATATTGTTAAACCTTTTTAATTGTCAAATATTTAAAAATAAAATGACACAAAGTATATAGTAGCCATAAATTAAGAACTTTTAAGGCAACATCAAAGAGGTTGTCTGGCTCCAACAGAATGCTATGTATGGCTGTAGACCCTAATGTCTATTCCAGTACGGACTTCCAGGAGTCAACCCCTACAGCTCGCATTCAGCTGTTATCAAGTGAGATGAGGGCAGATCAGACATAGACATTCACCTCAGAGCTGAGCTCCACACATCACTCACTGGGGCACATTTACTTACCCGTTCGGAGGAGTTCACAGAAAGTGCATTGTCCGGCGATTATGCACTCTGCCGCAATTCACTAAGATCATGCGCCCGATATCCTGCATGTGTCGCTTCTCCGCTCAGGTCCGCCGGAGTTCACCTACTTCTTCCTGGTGCATGTAAGTGCACAATTGACACAATTGACACAATTTGAAAGTTAAATCCCGTGCTCAGTCTGAATCCGTCGGATCTTCCGACTGCCCACTCCCCAAATTCTGTTGCATGAAAGCCAGCGCAGCTGCGCTACAATCTGATCACGTGTGACACAATCGTGATGTAAATAAGCCCCACTGACTCACACATCCACTCAGATAATGTAGACGTTAAAGGAATTGGGAAAAACCCAATTTGGCATGGGTGCCAAAAAAATGAAAGTATACTTAGCTTGCTTTGGCGACCAGTTTCCACATCTCACCAGTACTTCCAGTCCTTACAGCTGCATTATCCTCCTATAAATACACCCTACATGCTAATAACAACAATACTATAACAATAATACCCATTTCTAAACATATTAGGGATAATATAGTTACATCCAGCCTTAATTTATTTATGTAGGTCCTATGACAGTTATTATGGTAGAGGGTGCAAAGACTTGTCCCTAAATGTCCCCATGGGCAGTGCTGACACCCATTAATAAATATTTAATAAGAGTTGGTGGTAGACAGGTAATTGGTATGAAACTCATACACCAGTCATCTAGAGAAGGTCATTTCAGAAAAGGTAAATATATTTTTGCATTATTTTACTTATACTGCACATGATCAATGCAGAAGTACGCGCCTAGAGTACATCACTGGGATTCTAACAATAATCTTTGCTAGTGATGTGAGGACACATTCAGATTAAATTTGAATTAAAAATCCTGTTCAAACCAGGGTGCCCAGCCACTCGAGAAGAATGTCCCCAGGTCAGGAACCTCTTTCGAAGCCCAGGTCGTACATAAGTCTTGCCGGGAGGTAATTGCCGAAGGTCCACCGGCTCTGCCAGCACAAGCCTCTCTGTAGGAATGATGTGTCTCGGAGCATAGTCCTTCCCCATAACATCGGAAGCGTGTGACAGGGCGTCAGCCTAGATGTTTTTTTCGGCAGGGCGAAAATGGATTTGGAAGTCAAAACGAGAAAAGAAGAGGGACCACCGGGCTTGATGTGGGTTCAACCGTTGAGCTGTCTGTAGGTACTGGAGGTTCTTGTCATCCGTGAAAATGCTGACTGGAAATTGAGCTCCCTCCAGCAGATGACGCCATTCCTCCAAGGCAAGCTTGATAACCAGAAGCTCACGATCCCCAATAGAATAATTCCTCTCTGCGGAGGAAAAAGTTTTGGAGAAGAAGCCGCAGGAGAGAGTTCGGCCCCTAGCCCCCTTATGGGTAAGAACCGCTCCAGCTCCAAAGGAAGAGGCATCGACTTCCAGAAAGAATGGCTTTTCGGTATCAGGTCTGGTAACAATAGATGCAGAGGAAAAAGCAATGTTTAATCTCGTGAAGGCCTCCTCAGCCGCTGGAGGCCAGAGATGAGGATTGACACCTTTCTTTGTTAGCGCCACAAGTGGAGCTACCAGGGATGAAAAATGTGGAATGAATTGCCTATAATAATTGGCAAAGCCCAGGAATCTTTGGATCCCGATGAAGTGCCCTGGATTGGCACAATACAGACAAAGGTTCTCTTGTCATCTTCTGGAACGCTCTTGTAGAGAGAGCAGGATTCTGTCCACCTGCATGGGTTCCTTGACAATACAGGCGGAGGCTGGAGCAGCCTTTGGAAGGCAGGTGCTAGGCGAGGAAAACGTCTTACCTGAGCTTGAGGATGCTCAGAGCGAAGTTCCTCGGCGTGTTCCTTAAACCGGACATCAATCCGAGTGGCCAGTGTGATGAGACCACCCAGAGTTGACGGTAGATCCCGAGCCGCCAGCGCATCTTTGACCTGCGGCGAGAGTCCTTTCTTAAAGGTGGCAATGAGAGCTGCATCGTTCCAGGCAAGTTCAGGGTGCGGAATTGAACTGCATACTCTCCCACAGATGAGTTGCCTTGGCGCAGGTTCAACAACGCAGTCTCGGCAGAAGAAGCCCGTGCTGGTTCCTCAAAAATGGCCCGGAATTCCGCCAGAAAATCCACGAGAGAAGCCGTGACCGGGTCGCCTCTGTCCCAAAGAGGAGTGCACTGTTTGGGGTCTCCGTCAAATTTGCTGGGCATAGACAGCCGTAGTCGTGGTTCAGCAGGAAAGCAGACCAGGGTTGCAGGAGCCACGGGAGCAGACACGGGAACCTGTTGGTGGGCGGCTAGCAGCTGTTGCAGCATGGTGGTGACTTGATCCAGCTGCAATCTCCCGGGTTTGCTGGACCACTATGGCGGCAAAGTTTGGTCTAGTGGCAAGCGGAACCTCAGCGGGATCTAAGGCCAGATCTTACTGTTAGGATCAGCGGATCCTCTGGACCACCGCGGGAGATGGAACTAGCCAACAACCGGGACCGGAGTCTAGCGGCAACTGGTATTCACCAGAACCCGCCGCAAAGCGGGTTGGACTTGCTGCGGCAGGATACCACTAGGTCGTTCCCAGGTGCGACTAGCCCACGGTGGCAGCCGAGATACCTTATCGGATGACAATCTCGTAGTCAGGTCCAGGCACAGGGTCAGGGCAGGCGGCAGAGATGCAACGTCAAGTCCAAGTCCGGGGTCAGCAACAGGAGGTCCAAGCAGGTGGGAACGGGAGCACAGGAACACGGAACACAGCAACACGGAGGAACTTAGGTAACACAGCAACACAGGACTCAGGATAGCGTGGGCATACACAGGTGATCAAGCCAGGAATACACAGAACGCATGATACACAGGAAAACGCCAGGAATACTCGCTTGGAAGCTTTCTCTAAGGCTATGAGGCACAAAGATCCGGCAGGGGACACAGGAAGAGGCAGGATTCTTAAAGGTGAGGTTCAGCCAGTGTACCAATTAGCGGTGCGCTGGCCCTTTAAATTTTCGTCAGGAGCTGTGCGCGCACCCCAGGAGGCGGGGACGCGCGCACGGCAGTCCGGGGAAGAGCAGAAGCCGGGAGAGGTGAGTGAGGAGACCGGGCTGCAGCGGGGGCACACGGGGGAGCACTGATCCACCCGCGATCCGAGACAGGGATCGCGGGAGCACCCGTGACACCCACAATCATTGCTGGCACCGATCGCAGGTGTTAACTGCTTAAATGTCACTAGCAAAGTTGCCAGCTGCATTTTAACTTCTTCAGAACTCCTGCTCCACCCTCTTCTTTTCCTGGTGTACCAGCCTGTCTCTTGGTACCTGCTCTATGCTCTGACTCACAGCTAACCTTCTTTCCACAATTTGGTTTGATGTGCCATCCTTGGATGAGCCGCACTACATGAGCAACTTATATAGGTTGTAGACTTCGCCCCATGCTACCTCTAAGCATGAGAACAATAACCAAATGCTAAAGAGGACAAACAGCAATACAAAGAGCCAAAGAGGACGCAAACAGGGAAATGGTCTGTGGTCACCACCTACAGAACCAATCCTTTATATACCAGCTGTATATTCCATTTGCGAAACAGCAGGAGAAATTGATTCACAATCAGCAGATGGTAGACCACTTACACTGTCATGCATAGCTCTTTTTTTCCTTCCAGAACCATCTTTCTCATACCCCTGGAAGAAGCTTTTAAAAATATTCAAATGAGCCTGAGGGTTTAACGTGAGCCCCTTCCCCGTTTCTAAATTATGCACGCCCTCACTTGATGTCCGCCTAACCCCGCTTCTATCCCAGACAGAGAGCTGGCAACGTTAGCCACCTAGCTGCAAATCAAGTGCAAGCTACTGAGCAGTTGGCTGTGCAAGGAGCATGCAAACGCACATGTGCAGGATTTGCATAGATCCAGCTTACATTGCCAGCTCTCTGCCTGCAAGTGGGAATGGATGGATAGAAGATGACCTGCCGGGGGGTGTCGGAAGGGTGTCGAAAATTAGAGCCAGGCAATGAGTCAATAGAGCTGGATTCCTGTGTGTTTTTATTCCGTCAGAATCCTGAGAGAAGCTCATTGTATCTTTGTGAGGAGACCGGGCAGCAGCGGGGGCACACGGGGGAGCACGGATGCACCCGCGATCCGAGACAGGGATCGCGGGAGCACCTGTGACACCCACAATCGTTGCTGGCACTGATCGCAGGTGTTAACTGTTTAAATGTCACTGGCAAAGTTGCCAGTTGCATTTTAACTTCTTCAGAACTCCTGCTCCACCCTCTTCTTTTCCTGGTGTACCAGCCTGTCTCTTGGTACCTGCTCTATGCTCTGACTCACAGCTAACCTTCTTTCCACAATTTGGTTTGATGTGCCATCCCTGGATGAGCCGCACTACATGAGCAACTTATATGGGTTGTAGACTTCGCCTCATGCTCCCTCTAAGCGTGAGAACAATAACCAAATGCTAAAGAGGACAAACAGCAAAACAAAGAGCCAAAGAGGACGCAAACAGGGAAATGGTCTGTGGTCACCACCTACAGAACCAATCCTTTATATACCAGTTGTATATTCCATTTGCAAAACAGCAGGAGAAATTGATTCACAATCAGCAGATGGTAGACCACTTACACTGTCATGCATAGCTCTTTTTTTCCTTCCAGAACCATCTTTCTCATACCCTTGGAAGAAGCTTTTAAAAATATTCAAATGAGCCTGAAGGTTTAACGTGAGCCCCTTTCCCGTTTCTAAATTATGCACGTCCTCACTTGACGCCCGCCTAACCCCGCTTCTATCCCAGACAGAGAGCCGGCAATGTTAGCCACCTAGCTGCAAATCCAGTGCAAGCTACTGAGCAGTTGGCTGTGCAAGGAGCATGCAAACGCACATGTGCAGGATTTGCATAGATCCAGCTTACGTTGCCAGCGCTCTGCCTGCAAGTGGGAATGGATGGATAGAAGATGACCTGCCGGGGGGTGTCGGAAGGGTGTTGAAAATTAGAGCCAGGCAATGAGTCAATAGAGCTGGATTCCTGTGTGCTTTTATTCAGTCAGAATCCTGAGGGAAGCTCATTGTATCTTTAATGGAGTTGGAAAAGTTTATTAACAAGTTTACATGTTAGAAAGTTGGATACACTGCTCATGACCTACATTTCACCACATTATATGGAGTCAGAGGAACACTCGGCATGGTGCTATTTTTTAACAGTGACTACCTGTAATGATACCCACACAGAGAAGGCCATAAAAATTGTTAAATGGTCTTTTTATTTAAACACATTTACATTCAATTTGCAGAAAACAACCAGAACTGGAACCAGACTGTGCACTTAAAAGACCAATATATTCAATGCCTGTAGGTTTCTGGTATGCACAACAGAAAGCAGGGATACAAAGTGCGGTAATAAACCCTTGTCTGGTAAGCCATGCTAAAAAAAAGCATTTTACGTTGTAGTGTCATCAATTTGTATAGTCAAAGGAAATTTTCCCTCAATGGCGGTTTTAAGGGCTTTTCTTTTTAGGACACCAGTGGTTTCTGATATCAAGTATTTTTTGGTTTGATGGGAGTTGGATCTGAATGGGTCTGATATTAAATCTAAGCTAAGGAGACATTATCTAATTTGTTATCCTGGAAAACACTATCAAGATCAATCAAGAGTAAATATAAGTGTAACATCTGTGTCAGCCACATCCTTTGTGATGTGCCACTGAGGAGGCACTTATCTCATCTCTGTGCCCTCTTGTACTCCTGTAGTGGGAACATGGGTTTTAATTGTTTGCTGTTTCGATGGATGAGTACCATAGCTGTCTTTGAGATCACATATTAGTCTACCCTTCCTTCAATGTTGGTTACAGTAGTTCTTTTTTAGCTACATACCTGGTTTGAGACCCTGTTCTTTGTCATCCTGTTATCCTTATCTTGGCTCTCTGACTATATCTGTAATTTTGTACTCCATTGCTATCTTTCTTGTGACCCGGCTTCTTGACCATTCTAATTTGTTTGTATTGTTTGTGTTCTTCCCTACATGTTTTGCAATGTGGTGTATGGAGGGATTGCTACCCAGTTGTCTCGACCTGGATTCTCATTACAATAAGTTGTATAAAGAAGTCCTATCACTACTTACAATACTGATGGCAATAATTAGCCAAAAAATAGTTACTGGCACTTGGGTATTGAAGTACTGCCCACTTGGCAAACTACAGCTCTTAGTGTGGATATCAATAAATAAGCTGACAGATTCCACATCTGTTATCTCAGATGTACTTAAAGGGGTGCTAGAAAATGTGCTTTTAACTAAACATCTCCTTAATATGCTGTAAAATAGAACATGTAAATACTGTCTCTTAGTTTTCATTCATGGGAAAAGTGAATATTGCCTAAGAGGCAGTACAGCAGAGATGTAACAAGGGGAAGCAGGCAGACATTTTTGTTGATTCTTAACTTCTTAACAAGTTCATAAGGTGTGAACCTGCAATGACTGCATGTGGCAATTCTATCTTGGGATTTTTATATACCCGAGCTGTTATAAATAGACGTGATAAGAAAAAGGCGGTAAAACAGGAATGAAATTTTGAGTAGTGAATCAATGTATTGAACATTTTGGCTTATATTTGTAATGATTAGTGATGTCTAAAGAATTGAGTCTAATTTTTGGAGGATTAATTGTTTATTTCCATGTTCAATATCCTTGAGGTCATTTCGATTTTAAACAAGAATTTTGTCCCAGAATATTGCCATCACAATTGTAGCATTTGAAAGTGAAATTTTCGCTCAAACAAACTAAAAAAATTTGAACACAAAATTAAAAAGTGATTAAAAAAAAGCAATCCCAATGTGTTTCTTAATTAACTTGGATATGTTTGTTATATATATTTATATTATATTGTTCAATTCACTTACGCAGTGCTAGGAGCTCATGATATCCATCATCCACACTCAATGGGACACATTTACTAAGGGTCCGCATTTCTATTTGCACCGCATTTAACAGGGGTTTTTGGTGCACACGATCGGATTTTGGCGCAGTTGTGCTGACTTTTATGCAACACAAATTGGGGGGGCGTGGTCGTTGGACAACCTGACTGATTCGGACTAAGCGCAGGATTTAAAATTCAAATTGTGTCGCAAGACATGCACTCACATACACCGGGAAGAAGATGAACTCCGGCGGCCCTGAGCGGGGAAGCGACACATGCCGGATATCGGGTGCACAATCTTGGTGAATCGTACCGGACTTCATCCTCGTCGGACAGTCCGGATCGGGGATCGCGACAGGACGGGGTAAGTAAATGTGCCCCACTGTGTTTTCTTAAATTATCTAGAGTATGATAGGATTATAGGATTAGGGAAATTGTATTCTCTTAGGACATAAACATAGAAAGTAGAGCATACATTTTTCAAAAAAATTTCAAATTTAAAACAAACATAAATAATATATTTAAGATTATGAAAAGTTTAAGAAAACAAAAGGCTATCGGTGCATATAAAAACATTAAAGGGGGTGTCTAGGCCTAGGTCATCAATATCCTTAGAAGAGGGTTTTAGGTAAAAACATTGATAAATCTCCCCCATAATGTTATCAATTTATTTAAGGAAATCTTCCATCAAAATCACATAATGACAAACCAGGAACACTTACTTATAGATACAGGCGCTGTGACTGGGGTAATCTTCTTATATTTGTAATGCATGGCCTCCTTCCTTCTAAAATCAACTTTTAACTGCTTAAAGACACGGGATGAAATAAATCATCCTAATTACTTCCTGGCATTTATATACAACCTCATAGCTTTATTGTAAAGGGTATAAAAATAAAAGTAAAAACTGATTCAAAATTGTGATTTTTGTGCTTCCTCCCCAAAAAAATGTAATAGAAAGCAATTTAGAAGTGAGATATACCCTATAATAGTACCAATATAACCATTGCTATTTCCTGCAATAAATAAGGCCTAAAAAATCCTCTTTTGAATGAATAGTAAAACATAAGAAAACATGTTTTTTCTCTTCTGCCACAGAAAACAGTTAGTAAATTTGAATCATTATGCTATTTTTTCCACAAAAATTAACCCTTTGGAAAATACAAATCTTACCGCAAAAAAAAACAAGACCTCATATGCCCATGTCAGATAAAAATAAAAGTTATGACTTTTCAAATTTGAGCTGGGAAAAACGGAAAAATGTTCTGTTTCCTGAAGGCCATTTCAGGCTTTGCCCTTAAAGAAAATCTACCATTTGTTTTTATGCATAGTGAACCAAACATACCTGTAGCTACAGTAATGCAGACACATATCTTGTTTACTCCCTGAAGCAAGAGGTTCGGCTGAAAAAGCAATTATGAAATTCATTGACTCATAGATAGCAGCTAGGGGATGGTGTAGCGATTGATTACTTCTGCCTGTCAAGTACAACACAGTGATGATGTATTCTCGGCTTATGCTAGGCAGGCTGAAGCAGTACATAATTAGGGTGAGGAGAAGCTCTGAAGTAGCCAAAGGAGCGACAGAGCCTCGTTATCATAAATTTATAATAGTTTTTTCAGCAAAACCATTCAGTCCAGGGATTAAACAAGTTATGTTTCTGCATCAATGTAGCTACAGCATTCTCAAGGTATGCTTGATTTTTCATAATGCATAGACTCAAATGGTAGATTTCCTTAAAGGGGTTGTGTCACCATAGCACATGGCTGTAATTCAGCTCAATGCATTGTGACAAGTACTTTCACCATTTACACTTATTACAAAATCTTGAGCCTTAGATAACTCCTTTTGTTCTGGTTGCTGGTGCCCCCTGCTGGTAGCTGTGTCCCGTCCTGAACAACAGCTGATCTGTCCGAGTCTGCACACAAGGAGTCAGCCAGCTGCTCTGCCCTACAGATCACTCCAGGGATCACAGCTCCTTTCCACACTGAGAGATCAGCTGACATAGTGCAGCCAATAGGAGGTGAGAGAGGAGGAGGGGCAGAGAGCTTAGCTGTTTACACGAGTGATGCCTGTGATCTCCACTGCTTACTGCAAGCCTCAGCTCCACAGGTGCTTACTGTGCACATCCAAGGTAACTGCAGCCTATACAGAGGACAGTCCTCCCCTAACAATATGACTGTAACCTTATTACTGTGCACATCCAAGTAACTGCAGCATGTACAGAGGGCAGTCCTCCCCTAACAACATGGCTGTAACCTCATTACTGTGCACATCCAAGGTAACTGCAGCCTGTACAGAGGACAGTCCTCCCCTAACAACATGGCTGTAACCTCATTACTGTGCACATCCAAGGTACCTGCAGCCTGTATAGAGGGCAGTCCTCCCCTAACAACATGGCTGTAACCTCATTACTGTGCACATCCAAGGTAACTGCAGCCTGCTATACAGAGGGCATTCCTCCCCTAACAACATGGCTGTAACCTCATTTCTGTGCACATCCAAGGTACCTGCAACCTGTTATACAGAGGGCACTCCTCCCCTAACAACATGGCTGTAACCTCAGTACTGTGCACATCCAGGTACCTGCAGCCTGCTATACAGAGGGCACTCCTCCCATAACAACATGGCTGTAACCTCAGTACTGTGCACATCCAGGTACCTGCAGCCTGTTATACAGAGGGCACTCCTCCCCTAACAACATGGCTGTAACATCATTACTGTGCACATCCAAGGTAACTGCAGCCTGTACAGAGGACAGTCCTCCCCTAACAACATGGCTGTAACCTCATTACTGTGCACATCCAAGGTACCTGCAGCCTGTTATACAGAGGGCAGTCCTCCCCTAACAACATGGCTGTAACCTCATTACTGTGCACATCCAAGTATGCAAAGCCACAGCCTACATTGAGTATGTTGCTGACAAGCCATCCCTTTATGACCACAATGTACCCAACTCTGATGGCTACTTTCAGCAGGATAATGCGCCATGTCATAAAGCTGGAATCATCTCAGATGGTTCTTGAAAAGACAATGAGTTCCTGTCTCAATAAAATGGCTCACTGTCCCGAGATCTCAATCAATAGAGCATACTTTGGGAGTGTGGTTGAACGCGGGCAGATTTGATTCATGGATGTGCAGCCGACAAATCTGCGGCAAAACTGTGTTGATGCCATCATTCAATAGGACCAAATATCTGAGGAATGCTTACAGCACCTTGTCTGAAATCTATGACACGAAGAATTGAGGCAGTTTGGAAGGGCAAAAGGGGGGTCCGACCATTACTAGCATGGTTGTACATAATAAAGTGTCGGTGAGTGTATACATATTCAGAAATTGTACACTCACACTGTTCTGTAAATATATACACAGTTATAGTACATTTACATTTATATACTGTTCCACACATTTATGCACTGCAACAGCCCTGCGATACAAGGCAGAGAGGTTGGCCGCGAACTACGTCCCAACAGGTAGCTCACACTGTGATGGAGTCTGATCAACCCCACAGCAGGTTCACTCACAAAAACATGGCGAACACTACAGGGAGATCCTGCCTGGTAAGACAGGAGGTTAATTGTTTAATGTGAGTCCTTTCCATCAGCCCTCACATCTGTTCTAGTATTGTATTGAAGCTGGGATGCCAGGAGAAGTAAACCACACCCTGACCAGTGGGAGCAATTAAAAACCCTGGTCAGGAAAGTTGTTCTAGAGAGGAAGGGTCAGTGAGGACCAATCTGACTAGCGAAGTCAAGTCAGAAAGGCTAGTCAAGTCAGAGCAATAAGACAGTAGAGCTCTGCGGAGTTAGTGGAGTAAAGGGTTATCATCCGACCGTCCAAGGGTGATACTCTGAAGTAACCCGAACAAGCTGGAAGCATCTACTAGGACACAGCTATCTCCTAGCCCTGCCCTTGCATCCAGGTGGTGATCAATGCCATGTGGTTCCCTCTCCAAGTGATCCCAGCCTTCACAATTGTCAAGTTCTTGGCACGTATCCACTGTTCCTGTGGTCCAATAAAGAACTGTAAGTTACTTTGTACAAACATCTGCCTTCCGTCTGATCCCTGCCTACTATGGCTTCACCAACAGGGCACCCATGCCAATACACAGGGATTATACTCCAGACTCGAAGGGTTGCCCCAGGGAGAACCTGCTTAAGCAGCCTACCCTCATCATGTCTTGCCAACACCACCGCTGGAGACTGCAAGGCTGGAAGCAGCCTCCGGTCCCCAAACCAAGCACCGTGACACTAGAGTTGCCTAGGCCGCAACAGCCAACACACTCTGTATTCCGGGCCCCGGCTGTCTCCAGGCCCCAAGAAGAAAAAGGCTAGCAGCCGGTGGGGGATGTTGCACACTCAATTTACATTTATACACAGATACACTATACCAGTGGTGGCCGAACCATGGCACGGGTGCCGGAGGTTGGCACTCAGAGCCCTTTCTGTGGGCCTCAGGCCTTCACCCAGGACAGAGTTCATCAAACAGTTTGACCAAAAAACCCATCAAACTTCCTTGCTGTCCAGGCAAAAAAAACTGGAGAGAACCTATAATGAAAGTCTGAATTGACCCCCTTCTTCTTTCAACTGTATTGGGGCTCAGGGCGGCCTATACAATTGAAAGAAGGGAAAGAAAGGTAGCAATAAGTACTGCTTAAAGTGCCACGTTGGCACTTAACGTAAATAAATGGATTTGGTTGTAGTTCGGAGCACTCTTCTTCTAAAAGGTTCGCCATCAACTGCACTATACAGTAGATCGGGGCGACTGGGAATATTTAAAGGGGCACTGGTTAAAAAACTGTTTAAAAGGCGCCCATTTGTGTAGGGGTCCAAACAATTTGTGGGGTGTGGCCATGTGAGGTGGGTCGAGTTCAAAACTCCATCAAACTGTTTCTAGCATGCTCTAAATGAACCATGTTACATCACAGAGAAGAGGACCTCAGATATATCCTCCTATACAGGAATAACGCTCTTTTTTAAGAGAATCAATTAATACTGGCTATATATACACTAAAAAAATACTACAATACCTCTCTGATAAACAAGGATGTAACTTTACTATAATATGCCCTACGAAAATATATTGTATACTGCCACTTTATGTAAAAGAATAAACTACATAATACTGACTCCCTATGTAAGGAATATAACACCTATAATAATGCCCCTATGTAACAAAATATAACCACTATAATAACTTGCCCCTATGTACATGCATATAAACTACTATAATATGCCCCCTATGGAGAAAGGAAATAAACTGCTATAATACTGCCCCCTATTTACAAGAATAAACTACATCAATACTGCCCCTACTGTACAGAATATAACCACTTAATATGCCCACTATGTACAGGCATATAACTACTATAATACTGCCCCCTATGAACAGAAATATAACTACTATAATGGCACACACTTTGGAGCTACAGACTGGGTGAGCTGACACAATTTGTTTTTTCTCTGTTTGCATAACTACTATAATACTGCCCCCAAGTTACGGGAATACAACTACTGTTACTAGTTGCCAGCCTACCCCCCACCCCACGATATAGCCACCAGCCCCAGTATATAGCCAGCAATCCCCCCCCAGTCTCCACTATTGTGTAGCCACCACGCACCGCCCCACCCCCACACCACGTACTATAGCCCCCACGCCCCCCCTTACCCACCCTCCCGATACTTGCTATACTACACCCGTCACACACAATCGTGGATATAGCACCACTACCCCCTGCCTATATAACATTTACCGCCTAGTTCCCATTCCACCATCTAGTAAGATAGACCAGCCAGCCCGGTATTCTCAGTATATAGCCAGCAAGGACCCTCACCCTCATGTATATCTAGCAAGCCAGAGTCCCCCAGTTTTATAGGCAGCCAGCCCCCCCAGGTATACAGCCCGCCACAGTATTTATACCAGCCAGCCTGTCTGTAG
>CM033643.1:50819852-50833683 GCA_019512145.1 Engystomops pustulosus
CACCTGTATTATATAGTTCAGCAACCCGGCCAGGTATATAGCAACCAAAGCCCCCCAGTAACAGCCAGGCTAGTTCCCACCAGTACAACAGTGACGTCAGGTACCCCTAGTATAGTAGCCAGCCCCCCCAGTTATACAAGCCAGTCCCCCCAGTACACAGCCAGTCAGCCTGCAGTATACAGCCAGAACGCATCTTATTATAGCACAGGTCCCCCTTTACACATCTCCCCAACCAGTACAACAAATTAAAAAATCATGAACTCACCTTCCGACGCTCCCCCGCTGCTCCGCTACTTGATCCAGCGGCCGACATCACTATATGTGTGATGCTGGTGTGGGTGAGAACGCTGTCACCGGAGTCAGGATCAAGTAGCGGAGCTGTCTGAGCCGGGGGGGAGGGGGAGGGAAGAATTGGAAGGTGAGTTCATGTTTTTTTTTCCACTTGCCCCACCAGTGTCAGACCGTCCCCAGACTGGCCCCAAACGAGTTGGCCCACCGGGATTTTTCCTGGTGGGTCTTATGACCCCTGCAGTATATACGCTTTTTATGCACACATAAGCATATAGTCAGGGCCGTTTCTAGGGTAGTACAAGATCGTGGGCATGGGATTTCTAGTAGTGTCAACTTCTATACACAGAACCTCCCTTACCTCACATGTTGTTTGCACCAAAAAAACTATTAATTGTGCTGCAGAAGAGGTGAGATTCCTACCTATTCCCTCCAGTGACTGCAAGTGATGTGTTTACGTATTGTGGTTATTCCCTTTCTTCTCCATATGGGCCACCATGACAAGCTAGCCACAAGCACTTTCTATTGTCCCAACCATTTTGGTCCCCTAACAGTATAATTCTTATGCTAACCCTTAAGGCCTCATTCACACTGCCGTTGTGTACAGGGCCGGTTCTAGACTAAACTATTTTATGACCAGTCATGGTCAGCAAGAGGCTCTGTTTAGTATGTTAAAAACAGACTGTAATATTATTTTATAGGAGATAGATAGATAATAGGGAGATTGATGGGCAGCATGGTGGCACAGTGTTTAGCACTACAGCCTTGCAGCGCTGCTCAACATCTGCAAAGAGTTTGTATGTTCTCTCTGTGTTTGTGTGGGTTTCCTCCGGGTCCTCCGGTCTCCTGCCACACTCCAAAAAATTACTGGTAGGTTGAATAGATTGTGAGCCCTATGGGTTCAGGGACTGATCTGGCAAGCTCTCTGCAGCGCTGCGGTATCTGTGTGCGCTATATAAATAAAGGAATTATTAATTATAATTATTATGACATAAGATAAATATGAAAGATGATAGCGATTTCTAGATGCAGAACTATAAAGTAGATGATATATACAGTAGATAGATGAGAGTTAAATACAGTAGAAGAGAAATAGATTGAAAAATAGATAGAGAAAAAGTGAGATATATAAATGGTCAGATTATAGGAGATATATAACTAGACAGATAGATATATAGACAGGAGATAGATGATAAGCATCTTCACCTGTGAATTGAACCAAGGGGTATTAACCCTTTCACCGCCCGCCTTTTCTGGATATTTTGTCGCGTTATTTACCAAAGCAATTTGTACAATTTTGAGGTTTATAAATAAAATCGAAATTACAGCAAAAAGAATTAAAGTAAAGCCAAAAACTATATATTTTCTGAAAGGAGACACTTGCCCCATTTTCAAAATTGCATTAAAGAGTTTATAGAAATAGGTGCCTTCATGCAATTTTGATTCAAACTGAAACATTTTATAAAAAATACTTAAAATGTGAATTTTGATGGCAAAAAATGTGCTCCAAACAGAAAATATTTACCTTCACATCTCCTAAATGTATTGGGATATGACAATGTGTAGAGTTCACCAATTCCCATAATCGATATGTTCACATAAATAAATCCACATAATATAACTAAAACTGTCATAACTATATATCTGCTTTACTAGAATTTTAAGACATTCACAACCTGCAAATATATCAATAAAACAGAATATACATAAAGGCGGCCATAAAACCACCTTATATCTCGCGTATAAGCCTAGTGTTTTTCAGCACAAAAATGTGTGAAACACCCAAACTCGGCCTATACTCGAGTCAAAAAAAAATAGCACCCATGCATACCGTCTGTGTCGATCTGTCCGCACTGCAGGCAGGCTATTTTACACTGGGCAGGGTCTGGCAGGCTTATAACACGGGGCAGGGTCTGGCAGGCTATTTACACTGGGGCAGGGTCTGGCAGGCTATATACACTGGGGCAGGTCTGGCAGGCTATATACCTGGGGCAGGGGCTTGCTGGCTATATACACCCTGGCAGGGGCTGGGGCTGCTATAATACGTGGGAGGCTGTGACCAATGCATTTCCCATCCTCGCTTATAACTTCGAGTCATAGGCTTTCCCAGTATTTTGTTTTAAAATTAGGGTCCTCGGCTTATCCTCGGCGTCTTATACTCGAGTATCATCCGGTATATAATTTGAAAGCAGACAGCCAGCGATTGCCTTGGCAATTTACATTTCAAAAATTTTCTCGAAAATATGACAAATCCAAATACTTAAAGAGAGAAAACATTACTTTCTAAACACAGCAGGATGTGGAGGAGATCATACCAGACCCACATGTGTATATTCCCAAAATATGACACAAAGGAAATTTTAAATCTCACAGGGGACAACCAAACTGGTGAGTCGTCACCACAGATCTATCATTTTGTGTTCCCTATCATAATGGTAACCAAATAAAGTAACTATAATCCATAGCTAATTGAGATCAATAAATTTAGAATGTGCGCTAATGTATTAGGCCGCACAATAACAGTAACCCTCGCGCTTCATAAGAATATTTAAGTGAGAACGTCATAACATCGGTGTAAATAAGGAGATGGTGTGACAATACAACTTTTAATCAGAACAATGGTCGCCATTTTTAATGTAGGTGACATAGCACAAGATCGAATGTTCATCGTATAGTCCATTTTTGCAAAACAAAAAAAAATATCAGAAAATAAAGTCAATAGAGAGAGAAGTGTAAAATAACTGAACTACTGATCTAAGTGAATATTTTACTGGAGCACGTGGTCAGATTAGTGGATGGCACTGGAGTGGGCACAGTTCAGGACTGTATCTCTGGCTCTGTGACAAAGAGAACCTCACTCTTTTTTTCCTATGAAAGAAGAAGTCCTCCCTTTTATTGAATCTAAATCTGTGTTCTATGTGTCTGTTAAACTGCCGTTGGGAGATATATACAAATGTCACCTGATATTCTCACTAAAACCTGAATATCTCTGGATCCATGGCACTAGAAACAAAATAAGATTCATTGAAGAAAGATGCTCCCTTTCAGGGGGCACTGGGCAATTTGCCCATTTGCTACCCATAACGCCGGCCCTGGTTGTTAGGTCCGGCCCACAGGTTCCCGCTGGCAGTATGGTGTGTCCAGTCATCGCTAGAATAGGGGTCCGATGTTGGACCCCCTTCACTCCCGAGATGAGTGGAGCAGCAGAGCGTGCAAGTCAGGGAACCCGTTCATCTCCATGGAGTGCCCACTTGGCATCTCTGTCAGCTCCATAGACATGAATGGGGCAGTCTGGCTGGCTGCTCCGCGCATCTTGGTGATCGACAGTGGGTCCGACTGGGGGGTACATCGGCCCCCATCAGACCCCCTTATTGTGATCTGTGGGGGTCGGATCGAGATCAGAAGTTGTAGCCCTATTTTGTGGATAGGGCCTTATTTGTTGTGTGAAAAAAACCTTTAGTGTTTGAAAAGAGCAAAATATATGAGCAAATAAACCAACCCAAAATCCCTCTTGTAGGGTCTCTAAGATAGGAACGGCGAAGCAGCCTAAATAACTTCTCCATAGCACATATTCAATGTGAAGAAACATACTTGTAATGTTATTGGCCACTTGACTATTAACAAGAATATTTGGGTGGGGATTGCTTCATTTATAGGCCGATATTAGTATTAAAGATTCGTCAGGCCTGGCTACATACGGGATTGAATTGCCTGTATTATCTTCTTATCTATGGCAACATTTCAAAGGAAGCTCCTTAGCTCAGCACACAACTGTTATCCTGAAGGAACCAGAAGAGAAAAAGACAAGTGTCTGCTTAGTCCAGGATGACAAAGAATACAGATAACAGACTGGGTCTCCTTCTGTGTTCCAGCAGGAGGAAAGAGGGAGAATAGTCATAGTGCCTGAAGGGGTTCAGCTTTATTGTTTCCTTTTTCACCATCTTTTTGGTGTGAGTACCAAGTATGACAATTTCTCTGCTTCCTATATCTTTGCAATTGTTAATAAAGGCTATGGACTCATTTGACATGGAAACATTTTTTGACCTCCCTGACACAGACAATCTGCTACTTGTTTCAAGGTTTTCTCACTTTCTTCCAATAAATTGTCCTCAAATACAAGCTATGAAATGTGAGTAATGACAAAACCTGGAATACATATGGAGTAAAAGAGGCAGCACAACACAAGTGGGAATCATATTTGTTAAAACAATGCAAGTGGATGAATAGAATCATCCCTGCACCTTTAATTGTGTTGTGCTACAGTGTTTTCTCTTTAGACATAGATGTGCAGGATCCCTTTAACCAGGATGCAGCCTTCGCTTTCCATTTATGTGAATATTGGTCTGCTGAAGGAATAACATGTTGGAAGTAAAGGATATGTCAAATCAAGGGTAGGATAGTACAGGGAGAGTGACCCATGATCCAACCCCTACAATGATGTCCTGCCACCCCATAGACGACAGCCCCAAATTGGTGATGTTGCTTTACATGATAACTCTGAGGATGGAACCAATCCGGCCGCAAGCAATTCAAACAAAAAGTAGGCTAAATTTAGTCTAGAGCAGTGATGGCCGGACCTTTTGCGGGCCCAAGTGCCAAACTGACTCAAAACCCCCTAATTTTTTGCAAGGTGCCAACCAAAATTTAAAGGAGTAACTTTTTGCCACCTGCTCGGCAACAACGTTCATGCGATTCGGCCTCCTGAGGGACACCAACCATAAGTAATTCTCATTTTAGCTTCTTTCACAGTGTCCCCGTACACGAGAATTCATGGGGCCGCAGGAGTCACTCCAAAGATAATTCAGCCCTGTTCTACTCATTTCACTCTCCTATACCGTTCAAGTAGAAAAAGAAAGTATCAAAAATATGAATCGGAAAGCAGAATCTTTGAAGTGGACTTGCAACTGCAGGAGATATTTGAGTCTGTCTGGTGTGCAGGGGTGTGGCCCGGGTGCCCACAGAAAGGGCTCGGGCGCCTCTGGACCGGTGCCATAGGTCGCCACCAATGGGTCTAGAGAGTAGTCTGTGACAAACTGAAGTCACTACTAGATGCACAGTACCAAATCATAATGCATGGTTGGTCAGAAACATAGCAGAGTGGTATCATCTAGAATTCAGTCAGGCAGAGTATGAATCCCAGGCTTAAGTGGTTTATAGTTGAAGATGAGCTGACTGAGAGGTAGTGAGCTGACACATGAATGTTTTAACACTTGCCTATCTTATCCCACAATGCCGACAGGATCGAGGTGCAGTCACTCCCTACGGAACTAAAAATGTTTGCAGGAAATTCTGGCCAATCCTTGCAAGATATACACTTGCTAGAAATTTTGTTGGTGTGCTATGCAAGTATGAAAGACGAAAGATATTGTGTCGCCCGCAACCCTTTTGTGTGAACGGCTGCGCTGGCCTCCAGTGATGATGGACGAGACCAACGTATTAACTTGCAAATTGTGTCGCTGAGCCCTATGGTAAAAGGTGACCATAAAAAGATGGCAACTCTGTTGGACTGCTGGGAAGCGACAGATTCAGATTATGGCGCACAATCTAGTGAATCGCCGCACACAGCAAATACACGAGACATTGCACTTTAGTGCAGTTCTGACATTCTAAGTAAATGTGTCCATTGTATTGCATTCATATTGATCTAAATTTGTTTTGTCCTCCAGAATTGCAGAGCAAGTCTAACGTAATTACCAAGGGATGGCGAGTACTGGGGGACGTCCCGTGGAGTGCCATGGAGATGGTACAGTATACACATATTCATTTGTATGTTCTACCCATACTGCAATAGTTAGCATATATATAATATATGCATGAACACGCAAAAAATAGACGGTTTGACCGATTCGGACAACCATCGTATTTAACTTTCAATTGTGTCGTACACCCTATGTTAAGTGCACAACACAACAACGATGCTGAGCTTTGACGGAACCTGAACGGGGAAGCGGGACAATTTGGATTTTTTGAGCACGTCTTAGTGAATCGCTGCACACAGCATTATAGACGGACCATGAACTTTTGGTAAACAGCGTACCTTTAACTAAATGTGACCCATTAAATGTTATGAATTCATCAACATAAAAACATGGCAATTTGTGTTATTTTCAGTGAATATTCTTGCTCTCTCTCTGGACATATTGCTAATATTTCCCGGTACTGCATTGTATTAACTTCATTTGATCAGATATGTTTGTAGGAAGCGTTACTCTGTAGCACGACAATCAATAGATCCCTCCTGTTGTGAACAACGAATACCACTGTTCCAAAGAGAGAAGGTTAGAAGTGCAGTTGCGAGTGGTACCACAAAAAGGTATCTAATTATTTCCAAAATCCTGATTTATTATGTCATAAGATGCATCCAGAGTTTCCTAGAAGGGCTCATTATATCAGATCTAGTTCTATTATGTAATGGGTTATGCATGGCTACACCAGTTACTTTACCGCGCATCTGCATTTTGATTTTTCTACAGGACTGAAGAGAACTCCAGTGTTAGTCCACATGAGACGTGTAGCAGATTTCCTAAGACTTCTCCATGAGAACATATTATGTAAATTGTCGAAAAAAGTTTTTTGTGTAGTTGGGCACGTCCAAAAAACGGTCCGGAATGAATCACAATATGTTGCAATATTATACCACATTCAAAGTATAGCATAAAAAGTATAGATCAAAAAAGTTCAACAATGGTCTTGATATAATAACAAGATGGTTGAATTATAATGTACTGGCATTGATGTATTACTCGATAGTCTGACAAATTTGAAGTGTGTGATACACTATGTGTTTACCGTGTAAACTTATGTGTTACTGTGGACTGGTGGTTCCACTGTGAACTGTAAACTTGTGTCCACTGTAAACTGTGTGTGTTTACTGTTAACTTATGATGTTCACGGTAAACTTATGTGGCCACGTTAAACCTATGGTCTAACTGCCAAACTTAGTTGGTTTACTGCAAACTTATGTGCCCACTGTTAACCTATTTGTTACTGTAACTTGTGTGTCTACTGTAAACTTTTGTGTTATTAGAAACTGTATATGTTACTGTGGAATGAGATAAAACAACGTTACACAAAAAAATCAATTGAACTGCTGTATGAAGAAATATAAAGGATCCAAAAAGTAAAGACAAAAAAACACAATAATAATAATGAATGTCCAAAGTGTGTCGAGTCCTAAAAAATAAAAATAAAAGAATACAAAAAATAAAAAGTAAAAGTCCAAAATACAAAAAGCGAAATTAGCTTTGTATGTAAATTGATATCCAGGAGGTTTTGCTATTTTAAACAGGATGGCAGGGCCCTACACCTGTAAAGACTCATATATTTTTCACCATTTTAGAGATTTTAAAATAGAGGTATAGGACCCTCACGGTTGGTTGGCAACAAGGGTTCTGATTGTACTTAAATTACTGTTGTGCTCTCGAGTGCGGGTGGAGAAAAAAACAATCCAGATTCCACATAGATGTGGTAGCGGCCTTCACTGTAATGAGTCGTGTGGACGCCGTTTGAAAGCGTGATATCAAGGCGTTGCGGGATGTTAGGTCAAGCATCCGTGGATTGAATGGATCCCTCCCCTAATCACGATCGAGCGATGAACTGTGGCAATAGTGTGACTGTACTGGTCAACAGATGGCTGCCGTGCTACTCACTGGGTGCGGGCGTGCTCGTACAAGGAGTGTCATTTCAAATTGAGGCCTACCAAGTGTGCACTTTCGTTGTAAACTTTCTCAAGTGAGTGTTTTTTTTTCTTTATAGTGATATGTATTGCAAATGAGTCTAATCATGAGAATTCAATAGCTATATTAGCCATTGCAAAATTACCAAAAAAAGAAGCACATGAAAGTTTCACTAACGACACTGACTCATGAGATCATGGAGATACGACCAATGAGTCTCCCTCCCTCACGTGCGCACTCACTTCCATGAGCACACTTTCGGTTTTCTTCGTATTTCAGCCCTCATGTCCATCCCTCCATCCTGATATTATTTAAGTCAATCCACCTCAGTCTGTCCACTAATCATATACCCCACTGACGACAGATTTTCACCACTTTTAAACCCCCCCAGTCCCCCTCGACCCGCCCATTTCGAAACCAAACCCCCCCTTTGACGCCAACCCCCCGCCCCGTCCCCCCCAGTTGACGGACCACCATCTGTGACACAGTACAGTAACACTATTGCGACACGCAGTGCGCTCGATCTGATGAGGGGGATCCATTCAGTCCATGCGGATTGCGTGTGGACTAACATTCCCAGCAAACGCCTGAGCTCCGCTTTGCAAACGGCGTCACAGACTCATTACTTGGCGGAAACGCTAACCCATTTGTGGGTATCTGATTGTTTTTTTTCACCGCACGGCACATCGAGAGCAGCAACCATAATTGTAAAGGACAATCAGAACCATTGTTGCCAACAACCGGTGAGTGTCTTACCTCTATTTATAATCTCGTAAAAAAGGTGAAAAATATAATGAGTCTTTAAGGTGTAGGGCCCTGCTCCTGTTTTAAATAGCAAAACCTCTGGATATCAATTCTTACGATACAAAGCTGAATTCGCTTTTGTGATTTGGACTTTACTTTTATTTTGTTATTTTTTATTTTTATTTTTTAGGACTCACAACTTTGGACATTCATTATTGATTATTTTTTGTCTTTACGTTTTGGACATTTTAAATATTCTCATACATGCAAGTTCATTGAATTTTGTTGTAACGTTGTTTATCATGATATGCCCAGTAAAACATAAAGTTTACAGTAAACACAACAAGTTTACGTAGACACAAAAGTTTACAGTAAAAATAGGTTAACAGTGGGCACATAAGTTAGAAACAGATTAGTGCAGTAGCACATAAGTTGGCGTAGACACATAGGTTACAGTGACATAATAAGTGATTCAGTTTAAAAAACACAAAAGTTTACAGTGGACACAAAAGTTACAGTTCACAGTGAACACCCGACCACAGGTAAACACAAAGTTTACAGTAACACACATAAGTGGATACCACACTTCAAATTGTCTAGGCTATCGAGTAATAATCAAATTCCAGAGTACATGAGTAATTCAAACATTGTTATTATATCAAGACCATTGGAATGTTTTTATCATCACTTTTTATCTATACTTGAATGTGGTTAAATATTGAAATATTGTGATTCACTTCCGAGACGTTTTTGAGCAGTTGCCAACATACACAACAAAATTTTTCGAAATTTCTCATTGGGGCCTTTTGGTGTTAAGGACCCTTTGTGGCTGCACCCAAGGGGTGGACAGAGATCAAATAGTGCCACTAAACCATGTGATAGAAACCATATTAGTAAAATGTCTGGATATTCCGTACTGATATCACAAATGCCACAACATATGTACAACGTTGTACAAAGAGAATGTAAAACTGTTGTGATCATATAATCTGCATTTATTGTATACGACAATGGATTGAATATTAAATACGGTGCATTTATATCTATATTGTAATTGGATCCCATAAAACAAATGTTTTAAAATAATGTCAACCTTAACTTAACCATTGTATGGAATACAATAGGTAAACGGAGAGGTAAGTAACGACAGATCTCAAGATTTTGATTTCCATTTGTATCAAACTGCCCCAAATGTATAGTGAAATAAATGATGCACATATGGGATGAATGCCTGTATTATCTTCTTATCTATGGCCAAAATTCCAGGAAGCTCCTTAGTCAGCACACAACTGTTATCCTGAAGGAACCCAGAAGAGAAAAAGACAAGTGTCTGCTTAGTCCAGGATGACAAAGAAGACAGATAACAGACTGGGTCTCCTTCTGTATTCCAGCAGGAGGAAAGAGGGAGAATAGTCATAGTGCCTGAAGGGGCTCAGCTTTATTGTTTTTGTTTATTTTTTCACCATTTTCACCATTTGGGGTGAGCACCAAGTATGACAATTTCTCTGCTTCCTATATCTTTGCAAATTGTTAATAAAGGCTATGGACTCCTTTGACATGGAAACATTTTTTGATCTCCCTGACACAGACAACTTGCTACTTGTTTCAAGGTTTTCTCACTTCCATTAAATTGTCCTCAAATACAAGCTAAGAAATGTGAGTAATGACAAAACCTGGAATACATATGGAGTAAAAGAGGCAGCACAACACAAGTGGGAATCATATGAGTTTTTTTTCAAGCATCATATGTGTCAAAACAATGCAAGTGGATGAATAGAATCATCCCTGCACCTTTAATTGTGTTGTGCTACAGTGTTTTCTCTTTAGACATAGATGTGCAGGATCCCTTTAACCAGGATGCAGCCTTCGCTTTCCATTTATGTGAATATTGGTCTGCTGAAGGAATAACATGTTGGACCTGTGTATCCAGGAGGCTGCTGCCTTCACCAGCTTAGTTTAGTACAGTGTCACTCCCAGATTTATTTATTTCTGCGGCCCACGAGGGATCTCTTGTTGAAAGTCATTGATGCAGAGATTGTTAGTATTCTCTCCTACTGTAGACTATTTTTGCCTATCCTCTCTTCTACGTGCATGCGCTGCCAGGAATATAGTAAGTGTGCTTTCTCCCTATCTACTGATTTGTCCCAGCAGTGCCATTAAAGGGGTCCAGCAGATGAAAAACATGGCTGCTTTCTTTCAATAACAGCTGCACACATGACTATGGTTTGTGCTGGTATTGCAGCTTATCTGTATATAAATGAATAGAGGTAAGTTGCAATGCACTACCATGGTCCGGCATGGAGCTGTTTTTGGAAGGAAGAAGCTATGTTTTTACAATCCCTTTGACCAAACACAACCATTAAGTGGAGTTTATTTGATTATTTAAGTAGTGTTCAGCATCACAGTCAGGGCGAATAGTGGAGGATCGCCTCAGTGCTCTTATACACGGGAGGTGGAATAATTTCTATTGTTGAAATTTTTTGCAAGACAGCCCCTTTAAGTCACTACAAACTCTCATCAGAACAGGCACTGCTAATATAAGGGCCCAAAGATGAGTGCTAGCAGTGATTATAAAAATCACAAGAGAATAGTAAGCACAAATCTGTGGGGCACACCAAGTTGTAGCAAATGAAATAAACAGTTATTAAATTAGCGGCACAAACAAGAGATATATTAAAAATCTCTAACAGAACGCACACAAGTCATGGGCCGGCCTGTGTGACACACACCCGAAACCACCAGTACATATACCATGAGAAGAAAATGAATTTGATTTAAAAAACCAACGTGCTAGATTACAAAATATAAAACGGTAATGAACCTATGGTAGGTCACTCACATATTGTAGGCCATGGCATCTTATTGCATTTTTTAGTATAAAGGAAAAGCAAATATTTTATCACACAAAATCAGTGATAAACACAGAATAATTCTATGCAAACAAATAAATTGCTGCAAAATACAGCGTCACAGGTTTACTGAAAGAAAAGCGGCAGGAAATTTGGAAAAAAAAATTTTTTAAGGAAATTATATTGTTTGCATCTTACCTGCTATTAGTGGTGAACATACTGTAAGACTTTTGAACATCTTGTTTGCAGGAGTTGGTGCAATGACGTGGTCTCCACTGGCTTGTGGCATCATTTCTGGAAAATATGAAAACGGGGTCCCAGAAACTGCAAGAGCTTCATTAAAGGTGATCATCTTTACAGCATGAAATGTGTGTTATCGTTATACAAACTCTGTTACCTGGCACCGTCCTCTTACACGACTGACTTCTCTTGGCCAGAGCCAGTGTTACAGTTCTATGTAGGATATCTCCCTGCTTTACCTTCTTGACCACAGCGTCCATTTCAAAACTGGTTCACTGCAGAGAACTAGGCTCCTGGGCAGCGATGTCAATGATGGTGTGAGGCTATCTTTACACATTGCGGAATGTCATGCAGAAAATCCACATGTAAATCAGCCTCAAATACACAAGCTTCTATGTATGTTTTTTATGTGGATCTTTGTTATGTGTAGTATTTTTTAGCAGATTTACACACATTTTTCTTTACTGTTAAAGGGGTGTGCCCATGAAGGAAAATTCTCAAATTTCAATCCCCTAGTGATGGTAACACAATAAAGATCATTTTTTAACCCTTTACTTTACAATTTTACTCAGTTTTATTGCTGTTTTAGTTCCTTTCATTCAGTGATGGTCAGTGTAAGATTCCAGGGTGTGGGCTGGGCCTCTCTAAGCAGACACATTATGATCCCTCTAGTTCTGTGAGCTGACAATATGGTTAGATTATCAGGGTACAGGTTTATATACACTTTCATATATCTTCTGAACATTCTACTATTACCTGACACATAGAATGAGAGATGAGACAGATTAGAGATGAGATCCATGAGATGCATATTACACACAATGACACTCTCCAGCTCTTGCCACATCTCAGCTACACACACTGTCAGAACTATTACGCCTCCCCCTCTTATAGGCAGACAAAACTTTTCTGTCTTTAGCTTGTAGTTCTCCTCTCCCTGCTGATGCCGTCAGGAAGTCAGTGTCTGTGTGTATCAGAGAGTGAGCTCTGTCCGGAAATGCAAGGGGGAAGGGCTAGAGGCAGAGAGACAACAGCTCATGCACAGTCAGACAGGAGAACAAGATGGTCTCCCCAACCCTAAGTCAGAAGTTACAGGGTCGTGTCTAGGGGCAACTGAAATTGTGTACACCAGGACTGATAGAGACAGATTGGAATTATATCTGAGAAATGTTGTATTTTTGCTTATAACAGTGAATTAGAGAATGTGTTATTTTGCTATCCTGAGTACATTTAAGAAACTTGTCTTTGTGGGAATACCCCTTGAAGCAAAAATCTGCATCAAATCCACACCAAGACAACGATTTTATTAAAGGGATGTTCCCAAACCAGCAAATGAATGTTATTTTTTATATCAATAGTCAAACAATTTTCCAATATCCTTTTTGTATCAATTCTCCACATTTTTCTAGATCTTTTCTTGCTTTCCTTCTATACGAGGGTGGTTCAATAAGTACCCGTGTTAGAAATAATGACACCATTTTTTCCAAAATTAGTTTTTTAACATAGTCCCCTTTTAGAAAGATACACTCCCAATGTTTCTGACATTTTTTGACCCCTCCAAAAAATAGGATTTGTCGAACTCTCCAAAATATGCCTCTGTCTCGCCGATGACTTCCTCGTTTGAGCTAAAAAATTTTCACCACAAGCCATTTCTACATGTTAGGGAACAAGAAAAAGTCGCAGGGAGCCAGATTGGGTTAATACGGGGGGTGTGGCAGCAATTCATAATGCAATTCATGCAGTTTGGCGGCAACAACTTCGGATGAATGTGCTGGTGCGTTATCATGTTGAAACAGCACCTTCTTTTTCACCAAATGTGTCCATGTCGAAGCGGTCCAATAACTCATTGTAGTGTGGTCCAGTGATCGTTCTTCCTTTTTCTTAAAAATCCATGAGGATGATGACGTTCGCATGCCAAGACCTTTCCGGCCAATGGGACCGTCTTCGCCTTCTTTGGAGCAAATTCACCAGGAGAAATCCATTGTTTTGATTGTTGCTAAGTTTCTGGTGTGTAATGATGCTTGTTGTCCACCG
>CM033643.1:50836856-50861395 GCA_019512145.1 Engystomops pustulosus
TTATTTATTTTCTGCATCACACAACAATTTCTGCACAAAAATAAAATACAGCATACATTATGCTGTAATTATGCATTATTCTATAACTAAATGTGGAGATGATTGAATATTTATTGACCCCCTTTAAATATGTTAAATGAATTATATGTAATATAAACTCAATTATATTATACTCAATTATTATATGTACTCAACCTTTGATCTTGTGATGTCTTAATCCCTCAGTGTTACCAGTGGTTAAAGGACAAAATACTGAGTGAAGAGGGGCGCAAACAGCAATCCAAGCTAAAAGATTTGATGCCAATTGCTGAACGTTTTGGATGTACTCTGCCCCAGCTTGCCATAGGTAAGTACATTCATGGTAATAAATAGAAGCTTGTGATTATTCAGCCTAAGGCCTCTTTCACACTTGTGTTTTTAACGCGCATGCTCTGCGCATGCCTTAGACGTGCAGAACTTGCATTGCACTTTTTCAGACCTGCTTTATTTTTCACGCACACATTTTTTTAACACGCATTTAAATCTCAACTTGCTCTACTATTGAAAGTCACGCACCATACAAGTCTATGGAGATGCATTTAAAACGCATTGCACTCTGAAACACATACAATTGCAATGCATTATTCAGTGATTCAGTCCTTTTCATGCACGTTATCTGCACGTGAAAAAGCATTGAAAATGCAACACTAAACAATAAAAAAACTGAGACACTGAACAAACTCTGATTGAAAACTGATTGAACTCTGATTAAAAAAATTTTTTACTGACCAAACCCTGATCGCACCCTGATCAGACTCTGCCGTGATCTGCAACGCAAGTGTGAAAGGGGCCCTAGTCAGTACATACAGATGCCATGCTTTGTTCAACAAATTCTAAAGCGGATGTCTCTTATTGTGTGTTTTGATTATGGATAAACACTTGGGGCAGATTTATTGAGTGATTTATAGATAGACAGACAAGACCTGCATCAGATTTATCAAATGTTGATTGAGAAAGCTGTTACGTTTATGACTGTCTAGTCTAATGTGTCAATTCCTGTTTGTTGACTAAGTGTTTTTGGTGCATTTGTGTCATTTTTGGTGCACGTTCCCTTTCCCATTAAGTCATGCCCCTTTTGTTAGAGCAGGTGTCATTTGTCTAAAGCTATTAATAAATGTGTTGCAAAGCATTTTAGACAACTATTGTGGGACAATTTTTATCGAGGCCCTATGTGCACTACCGTGTGTAAAATGGACCACAAACAAACCTTGTTTAAGGTCTGTAGAGTTCGGGCCCTGCTTCCCATGTCCATTTAAAATGCCCGGCCCTGTGCCTGCGCTTACCGCACTGTGCCAATACTACAAGTCTAATGAGGCCTTGAGTTTCTGACGCCAGTTCACTGCCTAAATAAACGGTTGTGTCCATGATTAATATACTGGGGGTCATTTACTAAGGGCCTGATTCGCGTTTTCCCGACGTGTTACCCGAATATTTCCGATTTGCGCCGATTTCCCCTGAATTGCCCCGGGATTTTGGCGCACGCAATCAGATTGTGGCGCTGGCATGCACGCGACGGAAATCGGGGGCAGGGCCGAACGAAAACCCGACGAATGCCGAAAAACCCCGCATTTAAAAAAAAAAAAAAATCTGTCGCGGAGCTTGCACTTACCTTCACTCATCCTGCTCGGTGAACTCCAGATGTTCCGTGCTTTTCGCGCAGCAGCGCCACTGGTGGACAGCGGAGGAACTACCTTAATAAATCCGTGGACCCGAATCCAGCGCAGAGAACGCGCCGCTGGATCGCGAATGGACCGGGTAAGTAAATCTGCCCCACTGTTTTATTTACTAGGATAGGAAGTGTTTTATGAAGTTTTATGAAGATGTATCATAAGTCTCATAAGCAGAATTGTTTTAGTTGCCCATGGCAACCAATCAGAGCTCTGCTTTCATTTTTCCACAGATGTCTTTAAAATTGAAGCTGAGCTCTGATTGGTGTCCATGGGCAAATAGAACAGTTCTGCTTATGAGACTTATGATACATCTCCCCCATAATGTCTGTTCTGTAATGGGTAATTGGGCCTCATAAAACACTTCCTATCCAGTTTTACCTCAGAAACTTGACTCCCCCTATTTTTCCTGCTCCTATATGTCTGCTGCCCTCTACTGTTACCACATGGTAAAACAGGTGTTTTAAAAACCTAGCCACAAAGCTTTACATTTACTATATATAAGGCTTAAAAATAGTAAATTGTGATTATATTATAAACACTTTTACAACTCTGTGATTTCATACCCCTCTTCAGACAATCCTTGAATTTTTATAAAATCTAGAACAGCATACTATTTTAAAAATTTTCAACATTTCCATCAAATTCCCAAAGTATTATTAGTTATTTTTGTGCAGTGGTATTATGTACTGAGTTTTATCCACTGTGAACTGACATTTCTTGTGTAGGTGTCCATAAGCAATAGGGACCTTAAATGTTGATATACAAACACAAGTTTGCTCCTGTACTATTTTATATATTGTAAGACAACTTTGAAAATATAACATTTTATGAAACCTTTTTCTTCTAGCTTGGTGTCTCCGGAACGAGGGAGTGAGTTCTGTTTTGTTAGGATCATCCAATCCAGAACAACTGATAGAAAACCTAGGAGCCATTCAGGTAAGTTATAGTTGCCAACATTGGAGAAAGGGTATAAAGTAGTTATAGTTATTAAAGTCCCATTAATGGATAATAATATGGAAAGCTTGGGTGGCAGCCGGAGGCCCAAAATTCCCATCTTCTTGTAAAGACTCTAAAGAATCTTTATTACATAATAATAATACTACTAATCTTCATTTATACTGTATATTTATACATTTATTCATTAATACTACTAATCTTCATTTATACTGTATATTTATACATTTATTCATTAATACTACTAATCTTCATTTATGAGCCCCATTGTATTCTGCAGCGCTTTACAAATCATATATATAAAATAAGACAATACAGAGTAAAAACATTCTTATGGAACAATAGAAGTGAGGGCCCTGCTCCCAAGAGCTTACAGTCTATGAGGATGATGGGGTGACACAAGAGATATAAGACCTTGTATAACGGTCCAGACATTTCTATAAGGGAACAGAATAAAATAATTTAATAAATAAAAATGCTGTTGCTCGAAAGAGTTATCAGCCATCTTCTTATATACACAGTTCAAAGTCTATGGGACTGCAGAACGTCTTGTCAGGAAATACACAAGATGGGGTTCGTTAGAGACTTACTTATAGGCTGCCTAATGATAGAGATAGGGAAAGGCATCCACAGAAATTGTGTGCAGCTTGGGAGTAATCCTGGAGACGCAGTGGAAGAAATAAATAATTAAGTCATGGATGGATCGGTGGTTGGGTGATTAGACTGAGATGACGAGAGCGAGAGATGAGGGGTGCAGCATTATGCAGAGCTTTGTGGATGGGGTTTATGTTAAATTGTATTCAGAAGGGCAACACGTGACTGTCCACAAACTATAGGCATCCGTGTAGCTTTTGGTCTGAAAGACGAGCCTGGCTTCTGCATTAACCCCTTACCGACATGTGACGTAATAGGTAAGGAGCTGACAGGACCGCAAGAGCCCTTCCAGTAGCACTGATAATGTCTTGCTGCATATTGCAAAAAGGCTTACGGTAACACCAACGACCGCACTCGTACTTTTGAGGATCGTCGCTCCCTGACTGTCAACGGGTCGATTCTGCGATCGTTCGAGCGAGACGCATCCATGCTCCTCCGTGTTGCCCCCTGGCCGCCCGGTCTCCTCCTCCCCTCCTCCGGCTCCTGCCTCTTTCCCCCGGACTGCACCTTGCGCGTGCTCCCCCTCTCCTAGGTGCGCACGCGGCTCCGCCGAAAATTTAAGGGCCAGCGCACAGCTAATTGGTGCACTGGCGACACACTCTCCTTTAAGAATCCGCCTCTTTCCTGTGTCCCCTGCCGGACTTTGTGTACTCACAGCTCAGAGAAAAGTCCTGGTAGTATTCCTGCGTTCGCCGTGTATTACCATCGTTTCCTGTGTCTCCCCTGCCTCTCGCCGCATCCTATTACCTTGTAGCCGTTACCCCGAGTTCCTCCTTCACGTGGCCCTGGTTCCCGTTTCCCTAGAACTGATAATTAAACAGTAAAAATCATAATACACATTAGGCTTCGCCGCGTCCGAACAATGCCGCATCTATAAAAAAATGATGATAACGGTTTTCACTCATATAAGTGATAAAAATGATGTTACAAGTCCTAAATGATAAACATTGTAAACGCATCAAAATCTCGCAAAAAAATGCACCCCCAGCTCACCCACAGCGCCATACAACCAAAGTATGAAAAAGTATTCAGCGCCAGAAGATGGCAAAATCCCCCCAAATTTTTTACAGGAGGTTTTAATTTTTTTAAAATGTATGAAAACATTATAAGACCTATTACAATTTTGGTTATACCCGTAATACCGACCCAAAGAATAAGTGACATGTCATTGGGGCACACAGCGAAATCCGTTAAAATCCAAGCCCACAAGAATACGGACAAATGCGTGTTTTTTCCAATTCACGATTTGGATTTTTTTCTGCTTCCCAGTACAAGGATGGAAATTAAATACCACCATTTGAAGTATATTTACGCAAAATAAGCCATCACAGCTCTGTACATGGAAAAATAAAAAAGTAGAGATTTGAATGTGGGGAGTGAGAAACGCAAAAAAAAACGAAAAGGGCTGCGTCGGGAAGGGGTTAAGAATAGATTGTAGAGGAGAGAGTTTAGTGAGCGTAAGCCGTAGTTAAAAGAGCTATAGTAGTCTAGAGAGTGAATCAGAGCGGCAATTCTAAAGATGGTTTTGAGAGTGCATGCAACAAAGCGAGCGAGAGTTTGAATAAATGGTGTAAATGAGAGGTACGAGTCAGCACAACCATATGAGATGGCGCCTGCTCATGGGATTCGATTATACAGCAGATGAAATTTACAGTAGAGGCGTAAGGTAGTTTGGTGTGGTGATGTGAAAACACAAAGAAGTTCAATTAGAAAAATTTGGTTTCAAGAGAAAGAGTACATGAGTTAGAGATGGACTTGTGGATTGTGCCTGTGGAGTATCAGAACGAAAGAGATCATTCAATTTCAATGTATTAGGTGAGAAATGACTCCATTTGTCATTTCACGTGACTTTAGAGGAGAGGTTTTTTATTATCTGTCATCTTACAGATACAGTACTTACCTACTACTGGTTGTAAACTAAAAAGTGGTATTATTGTGCAGAGCATAACGAGCCTCTTATGATTGGACTGTTCATAAAATAGTTTTATTTGGGGCCCTCTTTTAGTTTTGCCCAGTGCCCCGGATTATAACAATGCACTTTTAGATGTGGTGACACAGAGAATGTCAATGGTGAGTTATTGCATCCTGTAGTCCTAAAAATGACCTCCAAGACTTCCAATACCAAGTCTATTACACCATATACCTATAGTGCAATTATTATACCAGTTATCAAAAGTTCCGTACATGTGGGGTAAATTTAGTTTGAAAAATAAAAACCCTACAACAGGTACTGTAATTTACATGCTCTACAAAACAAATACATAAAACAAATGGCCACTTTGGAAGAGAAAGGCTTATTTTTTTCCATTCTGGAGTGCAGGGGAAGGTGGTAATATTTGATTGGTCTGAAGCATTTTGTATTGTGTTGTGTTTTTGAATCATAGTAACAGGGTGATATATTCACACCCAATGTTTTTGGTTCACAGGTCCTTCCAAGAGACGTCACATATTGTGAATGAGGTTGACACATTTTGGGAAACAAGCCATCAGCAAAAGGATACAGATCAAACTACTGCATGAAGAGCAGTCTGATGGTTTCTAGTGCCCTTTATTAGAGTACGGATGACCTGTTAAGATTTCCCGATAACCGCTCCAACTTGTCATGCGTGGAGATTGCTACACTAATCCGAGAAGCACAGAAGAAAAAACTGTATATATTCTTTGTACTGTTACCATTGTTTCATGTCATACGCTTTGTGATGGATACAATGCAAATGCCATGTGAAGAGGCACCAGGAAAACAAAGACTTTCATGGAAGGATACGTTCTAGGAGAGACATGTAATATGCAATAGTGTTTATTACAGCTTTGTTGTTCTATGCGGGAGAGGGGAACCTAATCGTATTATATGGGTAAAAAAGTTTGGGAAACGTAGCATAAGCCTCAAACATCACTAACACTATCTAACAGCACTCTATCCTCGTAGTATGTAAAACCCGCCGAATAGATATGGTTTTAATGTATAGAGAGTTAATAGGGCAACAATTAGTTTCCTAGTGAGGCTGTTCGGGGGTCTTGGGAAGCATGGGTGAAAAGTTACTTAGAAGAGATTTTTTTCTGATTGTATATGGTTTAATTAGAAATGAAGGCACTTACAACTTAAGACTTGCCCTGTTTTACAAAATACCTTATTTTCTTCATGTACAAATCAGGCAAAAAAAATAATATATTATTTCCTGGACATAACAACAGGATATTGTCATTTTGGGTCTCCAAATATAGCTTGAAGAACAGAACGCTTATAGAGAGGCCGTAGGATACACCCTATTTAAGTAATGATGCATTCTGCATTGTACCCTTAGGGGCGCATACATTGGAATGAACCTAAAATCTTAAATGTCACATACTATGGGGTCCCATGCCCAGTAATCTGGACACTCTAAGTTCAGGTTATTTATCATATGGAATTGGTCAAAAGTGCATGACCAATATTCCAAGATAGGAACTCGAGACTAGGCAACAAAATGCATGATTGCACTATCTATACATGGCCTGTATATTCGGTTTTCATATTTCAATCTTAAAAAAACATAATAGTTTATGGAGGAGGAGATAGCTTTTTTGGGGGGTGGATTACTTCTTTAAAAAGTGGCGTGTGTACTTCAGAGTTTTTGATTTTGAAAGCATTTGCATGTGTAGCTTTTGTCCTACTTATTGTAGCAACCATGGTTTAACATAAGCAGGATATTAGAGGAAATTTAAGGCAACCAAAGTAAAACCATATTTATTTGTATCTTCCATTGAATTTCAGGTGCATGGAATTACTTTAGTCTATGATTATTCTGGTGCTGTAAAATCTACAGTGTTGTTTTCTTCTATGCACACCTAATGTTTAAAGTGTATCCTGTGTCAATGTCAGACATTCCACGTCTGGAGCATTATATCAGCAGGGGTAACCTATAGGACTGGTGAAAGTCTGCAGTTTAATAAATACATATAAGTTTCTATTTATATATATAATTCTAACTAGACCCTCAACAATATTTTATTTTAATATCACAGGCGGTCACTACTTAAAGACACCCGACTTACAGACAAGCCCTAGTTAAAAGACGGGCCCTCTGCCACTGTGATCTCTGGTGAAGCTCTCTGGATGTTTTCTTATAGTCACAGGCTGTGTAAGATCTGCGTAAGGTGTCTGTAATGAAGTGTATTGATCTCCTGTTTCCCATTACTGCAAAACATTGGAAAATGCAATTGTCACTGGGGCAATTTTTTTTGTCATCTGGAGTACAATTATAAATATATGTTTCCGACGTCACATACAAATTGAACTTAGAACAAAACGACAAGAACCTCATACCGGGGACTGCTTGTATATTATTCAATCATATTTTTTTTCACAACAAAAGAAAAATGCATATCAGATCAAGCTAAACTTAGCGCGCAGGGGTTTACATAGATACTCTCCACCCTCCCACAATGTCAGGATAGATAGGTAGAAATTTAGACATGCATTATTTTCTTAGGCCTCGTGCACATGACCGGTTCTTTAATATGGGAAGAACAAGGCAGGGTGGACATGTGGGGGGGGGCTGTCACCCTTCCACTCCATAGGGAAGCTTCCTAGATAGGTGGGCTGCAAATCTAGGAAGGAATAGGACTGTGCTTATCTTTTGTTTGGTTAGGCATGGTGTGTGGTGAGACAAGTGTGGTGAAGCACCTGACTAATAATATGTAATAGACTTCTATGGGGACGGATGGTCCCAATACGGTGGGCAATCAATGCTTAAATCAACCTTTCACCAGGAATGTCATTTTAGCTGATTATGGAATTCAATAGCCTAGCAGATTTAATTTCAGAGTCAATAAGATTCATTTCACATACCTTGCTCCCTTCAGCAGCATGTGGATTTGGGGAGTGATTGGGCATCTGCAGCTGTGTGTGAATGTATCTTCCATACATTCTTCTCTCCACACCATCCCTGCCTGCTCAATGTGGGGAGGGTGAGGTAGCTGGATAAGTGTGAAGGAGGAGGAGACTGACACAGGCACACACAGGCTGCAGCTGCCCCCCCCCCTTTCCACTGGGACTCACCACAAGCTGCTGGGAGGGATCAGGTAATGGAAGATATAAGTATAAATGATAGACTAGAATGCCTTATAGAAGGAAGAGATAAGCTATTGGGAACTGTCAGCAGTAAACATTACATTTGTATTCGGATTCCAATTTAGAGGAAGTGTTTGCCCTATCTCTGTTCACCAAAGTAAAAAGCATGGCAACTAGACTTTCCATTAGCAAAACACAAAATGATTTGCAGCTTAATCATTGGGCATTAATGTTTTCTAAAAGCTCCATATATGCCCTTATACTGGACTACTATGGTGTGGTGGGGGGGGGGGCACTTTTGTAGGTTCAACACCAAGATACAAAAATGTAAGAATCACTGTATTACCATCTCATCAAAGTTTACCTGAGTGATTATCCATACGTTGGATTATACAATATTGTACTATCTTATATAATTGCTGGTTGTAAGTATAAAAAACCAAAGGATCTGTTTTTATATATTTTTCCTAAAGTTACTTAATCTGTAAAAAATGAGAGATTGGATGTACTGAATTATAAAGAACAGTTGGTATTTTTGAACTGTATATTTTATAATGGAAGGTTTAATGGTGTAATTTCGAAGTAAAACGTATCCTTCACAAAGTCTGCAGGTAGCTCGTTGTATCATGAAATGCTGATCATGTGAAATGGTTGAACAATATACATGTGTTAAATTAATATTACAGAAAAGTATACAGATAAGACTGAAAGTCATATACACATAAACACAGCTTTATAAAGCGCAGCAACAAAAGGATTTTCCCACAAACTAAGTTATTCAGGGGATAGGGCCTAAACTGCTTGAGACCCCCAGATCGAAAAAAACAAGGTGTCTGTGGACCCCTTGTCCTCCGTCGTTCATGGCAGACTGATGCGCTGTGACCGTTTGCTACATTAATTTCTATGGATTGAGGAATGACGACCCACACTGATCAGCAAGTTAGGCCCTAACCGTAGGGGACCCGCAATTACTTAAAGGAAATCTACCATCAAGAATAATGCATGGATAACCAGGACACTCATAGATCGGGCACGTGACTGTGGTAATCTTCTTATTGTTATCCAGGGCTCCTCCTTTTTAAATAGACTTTAAATAAGTGCTAATGAGTCCGAAGGGTTCCTGGGGGTGTTACTAGAGCTTCTCTGTGCTGCAGATTCACATTCGTCTCACCCTCAATTTCGGCTCTCCACTGTAACAGCCGTGAACCTGTGGCACAGAAAGAGCTCGGAGAAACGTCCCAGTAGCCTCTCATGCTCATTAGTTGATTTTAGAAGGAAAGAGAACATAGATAACACATATAAGAAGATTACCACAGTCATGATGCCTGGATCTAAAGAGAAAGTGTCCCTGGTTCATCACAATGGATTTTTGATGGTAGATTTTTTTTAAAAGAAACACCCTGAATGCAACTGTGCTCATCTGATGGAGGGCCTAAGAGGTCAGCTCAAAGTTGATTTTACAATCCAACCACTGTAACCTCCCTAAAAAGAACAGGAATACAATACAGCACACACTACTTTTTAGGCATGACTTCATTGCCGTCCTGCCCGGAATATTCCAACAATGAATGAAGAAGAAAACACTTGTGTTTGCTCCATTCCCTCGTTCCCTTTATTTGACAAGCTCTGTGCAGCGCTGCAGTATAGCTGTTGAGCTATATAACATAAAGAAATTATTATAGGTATAACAGTGGGGCAGACTTAACCAATGCATGCCATTTTTTCCTGCCTTGTATTACTGAATTGTCAGATACATTTTTAGCCAAACCAATGTTAGTAACGGACTGTTCTTGAGCCGCAGTAGTCCAGGTGGCTAAGGTTTATAGCACTGAAGATTGTGCAGACATTGTTTTATAAATTCCCTTTCACGAAAGTAAATTATTGGACGAGAGTGCTTTTAGTATAACTAAAACGGTGTTTGTGAAGGATGTCCTCTACTTATTCACTGCCATGGAACAACCTTCTTGTATGCATGCAGAGTAGACCGTTAATAAGTCAGCTATATTCAGAGTATATATCTGCACATGCTACTGGAGCAGTCTACCAGGTTTAACACTGTGTATATCTATACTATAGATTTCCTTCCAAGCTATCCAACCAAGACAGGGTAAATACAGCTGTCATAAAATCTCATATCTTAAGAAGGGGGGGGGAACCCTTTTTGTTCAAATTGCGCATTTTAGGCTCTTTTTCTGCCAACAAATGAAACTCGAGCTCAACATTGAGAATAGATTAAGAACAAATAAGAAATCTAATGTCAAAGTCAGGCATGATAAACCAGGGACCATTGACTCACAGGACTAGGCCGAACTGTGGAACCTTCTTATATGTGTATCCATGGCCATATAATAAAGTACAAGATATATATTCTATTTTAAGGTTACAAACATTTAGATTTCTTATTGAAGATGTAATAGGGCTTTATTCTGGCTGTTGATTAACTAATGAAAATTACCTAGCTAAGTTTACAGTATATTGTGATTTAGCTTGTTTTAATCCTTTCCGTTGGGAAATTTGCAAATCCTTATCAAGTCACAATACTCTATAAAAATCTAAATATTGAATTGGTTGAAGCAGTTGATCTATACTGCATTTATACTTGCCTGGTGTGATTAAAGGAGGCTTATAAAAGAGGATTGTGAGACTTGAGTTTAATTACTAATTAGAAATAGTAGGAACACTCCACCACAAGCAAATGTGTTTCATACACACAAATCTAAATAGAGGTTGTTACATATGGAGATCTAGAAGCTCATCACAAGAAGTGGACAGTTACAGTATTTTTGCAGATTAAACATATATGTGACGTCACCGGCTCTCCAGCACTTTAGAATCGGCGCGCACGCACGGTGTGCCGTGCCCAAGTGCGTGTGGGCGCGAGGATAAGTTAATATAACTATTAATTCTGCTGATAGGGCTTGGTTACCCTAACAAAAATATGGCTCTGGCACCACTCCCTGAGCTCTGGTGCCATGATATGTGTATAAACCTACCACTTTTCAAGTGGTAGGTTTCCTTTAAAGGGAACCGTCACCAGGAGACCCATTTTTTAGCACTCCCCCCCAGTCCCACAGAGCATAGTACATACAGTGCCAAGTTTTTGGTATAAAAAAATGGTTTTACAGAAAAAAAAGATATGTTATATATTATATGTTTCATGCATCTTGCGTGTGGACTAGCAGTTGCTTTTGGGGGGGGCTGGAAAGGAGTAGTTTCTTGGCACTCTTTGGGCCCCTTGGTACACAATTGAGCACGTTGCAACGCCACAAGCCTACCTGAGTAAGTTGCTGACCATGTCATCCCTTATGACCACAATGTACCCAACACTGATGCTACTTTCAGCAGGATAATGCGCGTCATAAAGCTGGATAATCAGACTGGTTTCTTGAACATGACAATGAGTTCACTGTACTCAAATGGCCTCCACAGTAACGATCTCAATCATAGCGCATCTTTGGTGCTGGAACGGAGATTCGCATCATGGATGTGCACGACGACAAACTCTGCGGCAATTGTGTAATGCCATCTGTCAACTATGGACCAAAATCTCTGAGGAATGCTTCCAGCACCTTGTGAATCTATGCCACGAAGAATTAGGCAGTTCTGAATGCAAAAGGGGGTCCAACCCGTTACTAGCATGGTGGTACCTATAAAGTGGCGGTGACGTGTATATTATCATTTGTAATATAAGGATTAAACTGCTTACTTCCTGCTAATTCCATGGATGACATTGGCTCAAAAACACTGAAGCTATTGTCAAAAAAATATCCCAGAGGGTCATCTGACATAAGATACTTCTTCTGGAGAAAGAGGCACGTGCACCTGTGTGACATGGTCAGATTTCTGTCACAATAGAAATAAATATGAAGGTTTCTATAGGAGGACAGCAAGCAGAGATCTAGAAAACTGTGAGGAATTGATAAGTAAGTATGTTGGAAAATTGTTATAACGTTTATGATTATACAAACAATACCTTTATTTGCTGAAATCGGAAACCCCTTTAAATCTTCCTAACACTACAAATTAACAATTTCAAGTGAACCTCTGCTCGATTTCCATTCCCACAGCACAAGCCTCCACATCTCTATACTAGGGTGCTGCATATGGGGTATATTCTCTGAAAACAGTTTAGTATGTGTTGATGCTGAATCTTCACCAATTCCGATATTGAGCACATTTGATGGCTATGTTCTCAATATTTATCCTGGAGAACCCTTTAAGACAAGAATACACCAGTTGTAAAGAATGGACTAGTGAAAGAGAACTAGTGATATTAGTGTGTTGCAGCTTCAAGCAATACCATCTCAGTCTGGTTAATTTTACAGCAATATTTCTGTTACTAAGATTTCCATCAGTTTTATGGGATTAACTTCGAAATCATTCTGATATTGCTCTGCTGTGCTAAGTAGAAAAAAAGATTGGTAATTTTGTTCAGTCTCTTCTATCCACTTTGTACAATACTGAAATGCCAATAAATGCTAGATGAAGCAGAAACTACTGAAGGGGGGAACAAAATACCATAAAATGAAGTTCTTCTTGTGCCCACCACCATCAAATATAGGCCATGTATCATAACCTAAAATGGACTGCACTGTGCACTACAACATGTGTGCATGAGTGTCCCACAGGTATATATATAGTGTGATGATATGTATGATGAATAATTATGTGTGATGATGTGTGTAGAGTCCCTCCATGTATGTGATGAATGTGTGTATAAGTTCCCCCCCATATAGTGATGTATCCATGTGGGAATGTGTGTATGAGTCTCCCCCATGCATGCGATGAATGTGTGTATGAGTTCCCCCAGTATGCGATGAATGTGTAGTATGAGTTCCCATTGTATGCGATGAAGTGTGTGTGAGTTCCCCCCTGTATGTGATGATGTGTGTGTGATTTCCCCCCAGGTATGTGATGAATGTGTGGATAGTTCCTCCATGTATGTGATGAATGTGTGATGAGTTCCCCCCCATACATGTGATGAATGTGTGTATGAGTTCCCTCCATGTAATGTTGATGAATGTGGTGTATGAGTTCCCTCCATGGTATGTCGATGAATGGGTGTATGAGTTCCCCCATGTATGTGATGAATGTGTGTATGAGTTCCACTCCCCTGGGTGTGATGAATGTGTGTATGAGTTCCTTCAGTATGTGATGAATGTGGTATGAGTTCCCTCCATGTATGGTGAGTTATTGTGACTAGTAGTGAAATTCAAAGATTGTTTTCTTTGTAGTTAAAGTTTATCGCCAGGTGTACACCACCAAAGTAAGAATTATTTATACACAGGGAAAGGGGAATAAGTAGATGAAGCGTGTTATGGCAGCGATGTAGGGCAAGGTGCAATGTGTAAAGAGGGATACATAGAAGACCTACATTACGTGGCGAACGATGTGTTATTTAGTACAGCAGCTTTTGATGCGCGTCCCAGAACGTTGTAGCCCAACCAGAAATACAAACCGTGCTAAACCACGGGTTCAATGCTGGGCGATGCATATGTGCTCCCAATAATAGTGTTACTTAGACAACGGAACGCAGTTTATGTACACAGATATTACAATTTAAAGACTGTGTTCCACGGTCCGCAGCGGTTTGAATAGGACGAGAAGACTACAAACCCACCGTACAGATTGGGGAACACTGCCTGTATAGGATGGTTGTCCGAGGGTCAGGACAAGGTTCCCACAGGACACTATTACACATACCAGTTATTGCTCACTTGTGTGAGAAACAACGTGGAAGCAACCTACAATAAATTTTCATAGGCCGTCTATAATAACGGAGGGTTTATTGCTGGCAGCAGAAAATAGGACCTTGAGTGATGTCACAAGCATGGACTATCATGCTTCAGGTTGTCCAATTAGAAATGCTGTCCATATTCATGTGAATGCCCTCAGTGTCCTTATACTCGTGTCACAACCAGGGACTGTCACCCACCTTCAGGTATAGCCGAATTATTTTATAAGGACTGGGAGAAGCCAGCGGCATGATACAGGTACCATAGGATTGCTCTCTCCAGCTGTGCCAAAACTATATTTGTCAGTAACTTGAGTCACTCTTTAAAGGTTACTGGTAGTCTTGGTGTTCTGACAACATGGGCGCCCTTCGTCTGATACTCATCTGCATAAGCAGCAGCTCCTGTAGCAATGTCGGTAAATGAAGATACGAGCGCACACATAAAAAACGTCTTCATTATACTAGGCTAAAAAAGGCCAAGCATGAAGAAAATCCATCAACAGACTTTTAACAGGATTGGTGGGCGTCCCAAAGGTTATAGCATACCTGATCAGTAACTAATCGCATTCCTAGAATAGCGAAATATTTATGTGATGTGAGCGTAGATAACAGTTTCTTTTTGGGGAATTTTTTTTAGTGTTTTATTTGGGAACACATTTTTTTCCCATGTTCACATGGCTGGAGGTCTGCCCATTCCTATCTGTGCTGAAAAATAAGGTACCTTTTAAAGAATCCTACATATGGGATTAAGAAAACAAAATTTCTGGACATTATCAGACTTATGTCTGCATTATTTAGTGGTTTTTACTCCGTAGCTTCTGCCGGTAAATGCAGTCATCTCAGAATCTGCTGCTGTTACTATACTGGATAACTCAGGATAAACGCAAGGAAGGACAACATGAAGAGAAATCAACCACATCTTTTTGACATGTTGCCGATTACAAAAAAAAAAAAAAAAGAAAAATACATAAAAGACTTTGCTGCTCCAAAATGTAGGCGAAGTTCAGAGAATTTACTTTGATCCAGTAGACAGGCAGGGCATAAGGCCAGAAGCAGCACTTATAGACAGGATGTAGTTTGAAATCAGACAGTTAAGAACAAAGAAGTTCCAAACAAATTTGCGAGACAAAAAAAATAGAGAAATCAAATAAAGCGTCCCCCAGGACCATGGATAATGGTGTGATTCCCTTGCTATAGGAAATTGTAATTCCCTGCTCACATCAACTAACCTTCATTCAAACTAAGTGCATTCTTTTTCAGTTTCTTCCTCCCTTTGTTGTCTGGATACAGAGCAAGAGCAATAATAATAAAATAATGACAGTATACAGCAATATTGTCAAGCCCCCCTCCAATTCTAGTTGGTAACGTTCCAATTAAAGGGATCCGTCATGGGAGAAACGCACAGTCACATTCCCGCCATGCTCACGAAACTAGGAACATGCTAGCAGCCAAAGTCACAAGAGATGAGACCAGATTTGTATTAAGAGGGGGGCTGCTTGCTCCCTGCTCCAGCAGAGGATCTGGGCATAATTGGAACTACTCCAGTCAATGAGTGCCCCGCGCCGATCAGGAAAATGGAAAATGATGTCCCATGAGCGAGGAGGCCAGTCAATTGGATTAAGCAGATCCCATTACCCCCTTGAAAATGAGGTCGGGCATATCCAGGAGTTGGAGGAGGCAAATGTGTATCTTTAGTGTTATTTTTTTTTCTACTGCTGCTCCCCTCCATATTACATAAGCTCCTTTAATATTTACATTAAATATCCATGAAACTTTTTCACTGTACAGTATAACAGTTATGGGCTCTTACAAATCCCACATGTTATTTCGTAAATATATGTCATTTGGGGGTGATCTTCACCCCATTTTTCACGCCTCTCACATGATGTCACCTCCCTCTCCGTATGGGAGAAAGAAGTATCTTCGTGCAGGAGGCATGGGTTTTATAACAAATCGATCCCCACATGTCAAAATTAAAGACAATCCGGGATCGTGGGGAAGATGGCATGGGCAAGTATGTGTAGTTTCATTTTATACCACTCGTGGTAGATTTCTTTAATCAAAATAGTAGAGAGATGACAGGTCCACTAAGTGTGTGTAGTATCTCGGAGGACTCTACTGCGAATTCCCTGATGCGGTAAAACATACACCTCAATGCTCCACAGTCCTACTGACATATGTATAAGACATGAAACCTGATCAAAACTGTACTGTAAAAGTGAAAGGAATAACTGTGGGGGTTGAAGTCTCTTCAGCAGAAAGAAATGAGGGCAACAATGACCACGAATCAGGAACAATGTGTTGTGTAGAAAATGGAGAAGGTAGTAGGAGCCTCATAATCGCAACCCGTTTTTCTTCACAAGGATCCTTAAATCATAGATAATAAATAAAACTGCACAGGATATTTGTCAATAAAATTAACATTAAACAACTATGAGACTAAATAAAGATCAGGGTGTGTTACACAATCTCCAAATGCGTACAATCACAACATTGAATCTGTTTTTCAAAAGGGACAGAACATGATGTACGCTATATGATGCGAGTGTGGCCCATCAGGGGGGCCGCAGGAGTCACTCATTGGCTGCCACCATGATGGCGAGAATGAAGGGTCAAAGGCGAAATGAAGAATATAGAAAACAAGTCACAGCAAGCAGTGGGGAAAAATCGTAAATATTTAAATCCCACTGCTCAAAAAGCTGATTAACAATAAAGCTGCACTCTAACATACCGATATTATGAAACCCTACATACGTGTATGTACATCTGTCCAGGGCACTTACCTTTCATCATTTTCCTTACGAGAACTCTTCCGCTTGTCGCCTCAGATAGTTTCGGGTTTACTCCCGTGAGACGGCATCTTCACGCTTGGGCCACCCTGAAAAGGAAAGCAAGTAGAATTAAAATCAAGCAAATAAGTAATAATTTCAATACATAACCAGTACTAGAAGGGCATTGACTTACTAACCTGCATAGCTAAATATTTTAATGCCACTCCATACACAGGGAGCAATCTACTCATGAGAACAGCTACCGGATATGGAGAGGATCAGCCCGTTAGGCCTCCCCATGCACCTGCACGCCGCTCGGCCTATATTACATCAAAGTGGGGAAGGGTAAAGAAACCTATCAAATCTTACCTATGCATAGCAGGTAGTGTGTATGTATAGTATGGGTATAGCTATATTAGATTATAGGACTGTGTGATGAAGTCGCGCCCTGATCCTCAGTTGCCCCCTGAGCTGATGGCCACAACACACACTTGCTATTACTACAGCGTACAAAGCTAAAGATGATGATTTTAGAGGCTGATAGATATATCAGTTGATCCTACGGCTAGAAGAAGCCAACAGCAAGATACAAGCAATTGGATGGAATTTTTGTCAATGCTCTCCCATTTGTTGCGAAGAAAACTATTTTCTAGTGCTAGGTACTTTAGATTTCTTTTAAAGTGAACTCTATCATTCATAAAATCAGCATGGTAAAACCAGGGGCACTCACTGTAGATCAAGATGTGGCTCTGAGAATCCAGAAGCCTTCTGTCCTTGGCATAATTTTAAAAGTGATTTTTGAAGGAAAGGAGGCCATAGATATAAATATAAAATGATTACCCCAGTTGCACTGATCTATGAGTAAGTGTCGCTGGTTGGTATATCAGTATTATTTGATGGTAGGATTTCCTTTAAAAATAAACACCATCGGGTAAAATATTACTTGTGTTTAAGAACAAATTTACATTCTTGTAGGCGACAGGCCACCAGGTTAGGTGCTGACCTCAGAGTGATGACAGACAGCCACAGACAGATTGACAGCATCCATGTGCCAATATCCTCCAGTAATCAAGCCCTTTAAAAACACCCAATAAGTGTCTGTTGATTAATGTAATGAAAACATCACAATGCATAAGTAGTACGAATTGCTGGCATATGTTACCCAGAATGTTCAGACATGAGCTATGGGGTGGTGGCATTACCACTAAGCATCTCTATGTGCTATCCAAGAAATAAAGACCAAGATGAAGGCTAAAGAAAAGTTCTGCAACAGAGTTCATGTGTATGAATCCACCTCTAGAATAACACATAACATTTATAGGGATATTCCATTTGCAATTGTCATATTTGGTATTAATAAGCACACAACCTTTTGTACTCAGACTCGAAACAACTCTAGAGTCACAACTTGGAAAAATAAGAAAAAAACTTTCACATTTCACCAAGTACTTGACTCTTGTCACGTCTGGTTTGACAGCTTTACTTAGTTTCCTTTTTTTTTTAATTAAATTCCACATGCAAGTGGCCATGACGGATAGCTACCCCATTCGGAATGATGCCGACACAGGGATATGTGTGCCATTTTTCGGTCTGTGACACAGCATTGGAAAGTTTTAAGGACATAGCCAGCAACTTTGAAAACGGACATATAATGTACCTTTTGTGGTTTACAAGTTGGTGGCTGGTGACAGGTTCCCTTTAAAGCTTATAACACACAAACATGCTTGGTCCATGAATTGTGCACTGTGTGGTAGATGCATTTCACAGGCCAAACACTGTATCAAGGACTCGACTCAAAGCAAACAAAATTGTAATATGATTAGAGATGAGCGGATCCCATGGTTGGGTTAGCCAAAGGACTGGTGGCGCGACATATCTTCCAAAATTGACACCCCTCAGCCAACTATCAGCATGATATGGTGCATCCAGGTCCACACAATTAGGGCACTGTACTCTGCAGGGAAGAGGGAATCCTTGAATTATATAAACTATGATCTGCAGTGTGATCCATGGACTGAGAACTTCCTGTGAAAAGCCCCTAACTGAACATCAGAAGAAGAAGAAATTGTTGATTGTCAACAGTGGACCACCAGAAATCAAGAATAAGACCCCCATGTCCCCTAAGTGACAGGAGCATAGAATATATGGGGGCCTTGTACCACTATTATAGGACCCCCCAGACACCAGTGCAACCCTGTTCTTCTATAGAGGGTACCCAGTTGCATTACACATCGCCCAAGTCACCAGTGCAACCCTGTCCTCATATAGAGGAGATTCACAGACTGATACGGACCCCAGGCAACCAGGTTCTTCTATAGAGGAGATCAGCTGATTACAGGACCCCCCAGGACCCCTGTTCCTTATAGAGGAGAATCACAGCTGCATTACAGCGACACCCAGGCACCCAGTGCACCCCTGTTCTTCTATAGAGGAGACTACACAGCCTGCAGCTACAGGGGGGAACCCCAAAAACCCCGGCACCCAGTGCACCCTGTTCTTACTATAGGGAGACATCACAGCTGCATTACAGGACCCCCCCAGGCACCCAGTGCACCCCTGTTCTTGTGACTTGAGGAGGTCACAGCCTTAGTGATCAACACTTGATAGATACTAAATTGAAAGTTTAAAAGGAAAATCAAAGATACAAAAACAGAGAAAAAGGTCAAACTGATGAGATTAATCACAATACAAATAAAACACGGCTGCAGGTATGGACGCAGAGGCAGTGCCTACACCCCCTCCTGCACACATTAAACCTGCCTATAACGTACTCCATGATGTCCCGGCTTCCCCCACCGCAGACGCTGCCACGTCCCGAGAAGAATGGGGCTGCGGTGACGGAGAGCGGCGCACACTTACAGATCGGGATGGCGGACACGATGAATGCGTTTGCCGTAGAAGAGAGCGGAGGATTTTGCGGAAAGTGTTGCGGCTGAAGTCCTGCAGGAGGAGATCTTCCGGATTGCGTTTGCTGCTGCCTTTAGGAGCCATGGTGAGTATGGAAGAAGGGTAAGCGACAAGTCTCACACTGACTGACCTTCTCGGTCCTCCGTCCCTACCCTCCACTACTGATTCGTAGCACTAGGACCGAAGCGGAGCGAAGTCACTAGTGGGCGGGGTTCCGCGGTAGGCAACGTGTTTTGCCAACCAAGCAACCAAGCTTCTGGCATTGGCTATTTAGAGGGGGGTGTAGTTAGTGTGACGTAGTGATAGATCTGAGGCCTATCATGGCGGGTGGAGCGTGGGACTGCTCTGAGTTCTCACAGGACGAGTATTCATTAATAATAAAACCATTTCAAAATGCAGTGTGGGGCACGGCCGTCATTTTAGCTAATGAAGTTGGGGTTGTGTGTGAGGGCACGTTCACACGATGCATTGCGTACGTTTTTATGCGTTTTGACGCATTCCAAAGGCTTCAGCCTTGATAACAGGTTACATTGCGTTTTCAACTGCATCTGCTAAAATGCAATGTAACCTCAGCAGGGATCAAGGCTGAAGCCTTTGGAATGCGTCAAAAAATGATCATATGCATCATGTGAATGAGCCCTCTTGGTTATGGTGTGTCACACTGTTTTTAGATGCAGTTTTCAAGCCAAAAAGCAGGTGTGGAGACCAACGTGAGAACTATACCTCACATCTTTTTTTGGCGAGTGGCTGGCTAGTGCGTTCCTGGGGCACGTGTGGTCACGGTGCTTGGTTGGGGTCGGAGGGCTGTCCTACAGCCTGGGTGGTCTCCAGAGGTGTGTGTGTGTGAGGAGGAATTGGAGGGAAGAGGCTGTGCAATGGTTTCTCCTGGATAACCCTGAGTGTCTGTAAGATAAGTCCCTGGGTAAGGATGGGGAGCCCCGTGGTGTAGACGCGTATCCAGGGGTCAGAAAAGAGACAACTTGTGGCAAAATAACTCACGGTTTCTATTGAACAGTAGACAGCAGGAAACGGCTTGACAATCAAACAGCAGATTCAGATTCTGGTACGAGTGGTCCTCAGGAAAAAGCAGAGCCTGTGTAGTAATGCAGGTGTGATATTGAGATGGAGCTGGGTCCAAACTGTGGAAGCTGCAGTTCGGTTAGAGCTCCTACTCGTCCTGAGATTGGGTTCTGTGACGGCACTGAAGGTGCGCTGGACACTCGAACTCTGTGGTGAGACAAGACCTGACACTGAGAGGTCGACTGCTGACAGGCAAAAGACAAGTAGACAAAACCATGAGGTCTGGACCATGTGCTCCCCCTGCACAGGGGTTTTATAATCCGCGTGTCAAATGGTGGCACATCTCCATCACACTCCAGTTAATAAAAGCCAAATAATGGATAAATGTTACACCCATTTAACTATTGCCTTTACTATTACCTGAGTTCTCCTGCATTATCCTTGGAGAGTTGCAGCGCTCACCCAGATGGATCCTGACAGGTAGGGGCCTGATTCACAAACTACCCCCTTTATATACATGGGCAGGGGTGGTTGTACGGCTCTCAGACGAATCAGTGATCTACACCCTGATGATATCCATCAGCTAGGGATTCATGTAGTAAGACCTCCGGTTGCAGTATTGTTATTTCCTATTTTACTGCAGCTAATGACTATTAGGGTCTGTGTAAAACATGTAGATGTGATAGTAGTGAGGCAGCGCATCATTCACCTCCACCCCGGCTTGAATGTGGGGCGCAAATGTACCCATGGTTTAAGTGACACGTTTGGGGGTTGCTTTGTGCCTTAGTAATAACCCATGCCGCTCGCGCCGTAGCTGTACTGCGTTGAGTCCCGCGAATAGCGCTCAGCGTCAAGTACAGCTACGCGCAGCAAGACGATTTCCGGTCAAGCGCTGTAACAGCAGCCGAACGCATGTTGAGCGCGGGATTTCATGCGTAATCTACCACTCGACACCCGGCTAACCCGCCGCGTCGGAAAGTGGGCTCTGATTGCGGGTGTTTAAACCCGTTAAATGCAAGCGGCCAAGCGACACGCGGCATTTAATAAGCATCTTCTTGGGCGGTCTTTACCCCACATAGCCCCCCGCCATACGTTTTCGGGGGGCGAATCGGGACCCAGAGAAGCCTGAAGGCATTGCCTTTAACTTTGCGTCTGTGACGTCATCTTAAAGGCAAAGTGTCAGCCTATGCATTTGCAAGGCTGGTCACTCTAATACCTGCCATACATTAGTATTGCAGAGTTTACAAGGACAAGCAATCAGATGATTTGCTGTGTTCATATCCCATGGTGGGATCAGTAAAAAATGTACAAAAATATGTTTTCAATAAAAATTACTGTTAATCATCACTAAAAATGCCCATAAGCCCCAAACATATAAAGAGACATATACCGCTCAAAAAGTTCTTAAATCATAACACAAACCCCACTATTATATAACTACAACCCGCGTCGTAAACAATCCATGAATAAAACTAAATAGTTATTGAACCCTATGAAAGAACGCCAGTAAAATAAAAACGTTAAAAACCCGCCAAAAAAATTATGATTTTACCTATTATATCCCACTAAAAATGCAATAAAACGTGATCAACAAAACATATGTACTCCAGATGATATTGTTGCAAAGAACAATCGCCGCAAAAAACAAGCCATCAATCAGCTCGATGTAGCCAAAAAACATAACAATGTTATGCCACTTGGAGGACAGGCGATGCAAAAATGATAGATTTTTCCCACATTTAGGGTTTTTTATTTGGCAATTTAGTAAAAACATAAGAAAAAATATTAATGTGTTGTATCCCCCATAATCGTATCGACCTAGAATAAAGATAACAGTATTGGCTATACGGTTGAACTTGAAAAAAAAAAAAACCGAAAAAAATCAGTACAGAATTGATGCCTTTTCTACTCAGACCTCAAAAAAAGTTCCTAATTTTTCAACATAGGTGATACCAACCCCAAATGGTAACACTGAAAAATAGCATATACGTTCCCGCCAAAAAAAAATGCAGTCACATTGACCCAAAATAACGGAAAAAAAGCGAAATTTTATAGCTCAAAAGGGGGCAACGAGGAAGGAGGGAGAAGAAGAAAACTAAAATACTGGCAGCTGCAGGGTGCTCCTTAACTTTCTGCGCCTCGCTGCCCCAAAAACCAACAGTAACGGGCAAACGTTGTGGAGGGTTCCTGCAATCAGCGGAGAAATGTAGTAGACACATTTTAGGGTGAGTTTGTCTCTTTTATATTTTGGAAAATGTGTAAAATTTTAGGGCTCTAACAGTAACGGACGTAGATAACCGGACAAAATTGGACCATTCTAAATTTCACCGCCATTTTGATCCATTATTGAGAGATATACAAGGGGGTTAACAATCTTTGTAAATGACTGTTTTCTGAATAGTTCTGAGGGGTGGAAGATTGAAAAGGGGTTGGGTTATATAGGGTTTTCTTGCTAAAATGGTTAAAGAAAATGTGATTTCAAAACAGCTTATCCCCAAAATAGTCAATTCCGAAAATACGGAGGGGGAAGGAAAAAATCGCTCTTCGATTGTCTGCCGCGTGATGAAGTCACAAATAATTACCAAAAACATTTCAAGAATTATGAAAAGTAAAGTAGACCAATGGGAAATAATGTATCTGCAGAGTTATTTCGGGTGGGTAAATCTATAGCCTGAAAACGCTTTGGGTGATTTTTTGAATCGAAAGAAAATGGCAAACATTTTTCAAAATATCATTTTTGTTCTTTTGGGTAAAGAACCGCAAAAACTTATCTGCCAAAATGTAACACTTCTAAAATGAAGTGCACCAAAATTGGTGGGAAAAAAAACATATGAGATCATTTGATAGTAACAGTGTTTCAAAAGATATAACAGAGATGAGCGAGCACCTTTAAAATGCTTATGGAGGGGTACTGGTTATTCGAGACGATAACCTTTTCCCCGTTATTGCTCGATGGGTTCGTGCGGTAACGAGACCATGAAAGTCAATGGGTTCGATCTGAGTCATTTAAAGGGGATTTTCAGGCTGCACAGGGGAGGGAAGCTGGCCTACAACACTGGGAACTCAGGAAGAAACGGAGGAAATCACCCGGAAAAATGGACAGGGAAACAGCGGGTGCTGCATTGCAGGGATGCCTCGAGGGTGCTTAAAATTGCACCATATCCGCACAAACTTATGGGGCACAGCTAGGCCATGACGGTGACAGAAATGAAGCTAGATAGCATCTCTAAACATCAATAGACCTGAATCTAGGGTACGGCTTCAGAGAAGCACCATATTTACATTTCGGGGAGAGCGGGGGGGAATAAAAGGCATGTGATGATGGAACAGAATAAAATAATTTAATAAATAAAAATGCTGTTGCTCGAAATATACATCTTCTTATATACACAGTTCAAAGTCTATGAGAATGCAGAAAGTCTGTAGAAATACACAAGATGGGTTAGTTAGAGAATTCTTATAGGCTTGCCTAAAGAGATAGAGATGGGAAAGGCATCCCAGAAAATTTGTGCAGCTCGGGAGAATCCTGGAGACGCAAGTGGAAGAAATAGAATAATCTAAGATCACTGGTGGATCGGGTTGGGTGATAGACTGAGATGAGAGAAGAGAGATAGAAGTGTGCAGCATTATGCAGAGCTTTGTGGATGAGGGTTTTATGTTAAATTGTATTCAGAAGGGCAACCAGTGCAGTGACTGTCACAGACTGAAGGCATCCGTGTAGCCAGAAGATGGCAAAATCC
>CM033643.1:50861457-50993547 GCA_019512145.1 Engystomops pustulosus
TTGTAAACGTCATCAAAATCCGCAAAAAAACTGCACCACCCACAGCTCCATACACCAAAGTATGAAAAAGTTATTAGCGCCAGAAGATGGCAAAATCCCCCCCAAAATTTTTTTACAGGAGGTTTTAATTTTTTTAAATGTATGAAAACATTATAAGACCTATACAAATTTGGTATCCCCGTAATACCGACCCAAAGAATAAAGTAGACATGTCATTTGGGGCACACAGCGAAATCCGTAAAATCCAAGCCCACAAGAATACGGCACAAATGCGTGTTTTTTCCAATTTCACTGCATTTGGAATTTTTTTCCTGCTTCCCAGTACATGGCATGGAATATTAAATACCACCATTTTGAAGTATAATTTATTACGCAGAAAATAAGCCATCACACAGCTCTGTACATGGAAAAATAAAAAAGTTAGAGATTTTTGAATGTGGGGAGTGAAAACGCAAAAACGAAAAAGGGCTGCGTCGGGAAGGGGTTAAGAATAGATTGTAGAGGAGAGAGTTTAGTGAGCGTAAGGCCGATTAGTAAAGAGCTATAGTAGTCTAGAAGAGAGTGAATCAGAGCGGCAATTCTAAAGATGGTTTTGAGATGCATGCAACAAAAGCGAGCGAGAGTTTGAATAAATGGTGTAAATGAGAGGTCAGAGTCCAGCACAACCATAAGATGGCGGCCTGCTTCATTGGGATTCTGATGATACCGCAGATGGAAATTTACAGTAGAGGTCAAGGTTTGGTTGGTTAGATGGTGAAAACACAAGAAGTTCAATCTTAGAAAAATTTGGTTTCAAGAAGAAAGAGTACATGATGTTAGAGATGGACTATGTGGATTGTGCCTGTGGAGTATTCAGAACGAAAGAGATTCATTCAATTCAATTGTATTAAGGTGAGAAATGACTCCATTTGTCACTTTCACGTGACTTTAGAGGAGAGGTTTTTTTATTATCTGTCATCTTACAGATACAGTACTTACCTACTACTGGTTGTAAACTACAAAGTGTTATTATTGTGCAGAGCTAAAGGAGCCTCTTACTGATTGTGACTGTTCATAAAATAGTTTTATTTTGGGGCCCCTCTTTTAGTTTTGCCCAGTGCCCCGGAATATCATCCAATGCACTTTTAGATGTGGTGACACAGAGAATGTCAATGGTGATTATTGCATCCTGTAGTCCTAAAAATGACCTCCAAGACTTCCAATTATCCAAGTCTATTACACCACTACATAAGTGCAATCTATTATACCAGTTATCAAAAGTTCCAGTACACTTGTGGGGTAAATTTAGTGTGAAAAATAAAAACCCTACAAACCAGGTATCTGGTATCATTTACATGTTCTACAAACAAATACATAAAAACAAATGGCCACTTTGGAATAGAAAAGGCTTATTTTTTTCCATTCTGGAGTGCAGAGGGAAGGTGGTAATATTTGATTGTGTCTGAAGCATCTTGTATTGTGTTGTGTTTTTGCATCATATTACCAGGGGATATGTGTCACACCAATGTTTTTTCTGTGCACAGGTCCTTCCAAAGATGACGTCACATATTGTGAATGAGGTTGACAACATTTTGGGAAACAAGCCATTCAGCAAAAAGGATTACAGATCATAACCTACTGCATGAAGAGCAGTCTGCATGGTTCTTATAGTGCCCTTTATATAGTACTGGATGACCTGTTAATGGATTTCCCAGTACTTGTCATGAGTGGAGATTGCTACCACTAATCCCAGAAGCACAGAAGAAAAAACTGTATATATTCTTTGTACCTGTTTCTTACCATTGATTTCATGCATACCGCTTGTGCTGAGATACAATGAATGCCATGTGAAGAGGCACCAGGAAAACAAAGACTTTCAATGGAAGGAATACGTTCTAGGAGAGACATGTAATATGCAATATGTTTTATTACAGCTTTGTTGTTCTATGCGGGAGAGGGGAACCTAATTCTGTATTATATTGGGTAAAAAGTTTGGGAAACTATGCATAAGCCTCAAACATCACTAACACTTTATCTAACAGCACTCTATCCTCGTAGTATGTAAAACCCGGCAGAATAGATCATGGTTTTACTGTATAGAGAGTTAATATGGTCCAACAATTAGTTTTCCATATGTGAGGCTGTTTGGGGGGTCTTGGGAAGCAGTGAGTGAAAAGTTTACTTAGACGATAGATTTTTTTTTCTGATTTTATATGGTTTAATTAGAAATGAAGGCACTTTACAATTAAAGACTCTGCACTGTTTTTAACAAAATACCTTATTTTCTTCATGTACAAATCAGGCAAAAAAAAATAATAATATTATTTCCTAGACATAACATACAGGATATTGTCATTTTGGGTCTCCAAATATAAGCTTGAAGAACAGAACGCTTATAGAGAGGCCGTAGGATACAGCCTATTTAAGTAATGATGCATTCTGCATTGTACCCTTAGGGGCGCTACATTGGAACTGAACCCTAAAATCTTAAAATGTCACATACTATTGGGGTCCCATTGCCAGTAATAGGACACTCTAAGTTCAGGTTATTTATCATATGGAATTGGTCAAAAGTGCATGACCCATTTATCTCTAAGTTCAGGTTATTTATCTTGTGGAACAAAATGCATGATTGCACATCTATACCATGGCCTGATATTCGGTTTTTCATTATTTCAATCATTAAAAATAACATAATAGTTTTATGGAGATTAGATGATAGATTTTTTGGGGGGTGGATTACTTCTTTAAATACGTTGTGTACTTCAGAGTTTTTGATTTTGAAAGCATTTGCATGTGTAGCTTTTGTCCTACTTTATTGTAGCAACCATGCTTTAACATAAGCAGGATATTAGAGGAAATTTTATAGGCAACCAAAGTAAACCATATTATTATTTGTATCTTTCCATTGATAATTCAGGTGCATGGAATTACTTTAGTCTATGACTTATTCTGGTGCTGTAAATCTACAGTGTTGTTTTTCTTCTATGCCCCACCTAATGTTTAAATGTTTATCCTGTGTCAAGTCAGAACATTCCTCCACGTCGAGAGTAATCAGCGGTACACTATAGGCTTGCTGAAAGTCTGCAGTTATATATATACATATACGTTATAGATTATAATATATAATTCTAACTAGAAAACCCCTCAACAATTATTTCATTTTATATATACAGGCGGTCCACTACTTAAAGACAACCTACACTTCAGAACAAGCCCTCGGTTTAAACGACGGGTCCCCTCTGCACCCTGTGAATCTCTGGGAAGCTGGATGCTTTTCTATATCACAGGTGTCTGTTAATGATCTGCTTGTAAGGGTGCCTGTTAATGGAATGTTTTATTGATAATCCTTGTTCCCATTACTGCCAAAACATTTTGAAAATGCAATTGTCACTGGGCAATTTTTTTTTGTCATCTGGAGTACAATTATAAATAGTATGTTCAGTGCCGACTTACATCACATACAATTGAACTATAAACAAAACGAAAGAACCTAAACGGGGACATGCTTGTATTATTATTCAATTCTGATGTTTCACATACAAAAGAAAAATGCATATCATAATCAGGCTACTTCATTAAGCTCGCAGGGGTTTTATGTCTACCTCAATCACCCCCCAAATGTCAGAATAGATAGGTAGAAATTACATGCATTACTTTTTCTTAGGCCTCGTGCACATGACCGTGTTCTTTATAGGGTGAAGAACAAGGCAGGGTGACACTTGTGGGGGGGGTGCTGCTCTCACGCTTCCACTCTACCATAGGAAGGCTTCCTAGAGGCGGCGGGCTTGCAAATTAGAGGAATAGGACTTTGCTTATCTTTCTGTGTTTAAGGCATGTGTGTGGTGAGACAAGGTGGTGGTGACTGCTACCCATGACTAATAAATGTAATAGGAACTTCTATGGGGACGGTGATGGCTCCCAATACGGCTGTAGCAACATGCTTTAACTAACTCACCGGTCCATTTTTTAGGCTATGATCAAATCCTAACGTTTCAATCAATTTCACACTTGTTGCAGCTGTTTGAGTTTGGTGATGGCATTGCAGCTGTGTTGAATGATCCTATTCTCTCCTCATCGCTCTCAATTAGTGGAGCTGATGGGAGAGGCTGAACAGCAACCAGTTGCCCTGCCCCTCCAGGGCTCACACTGTGCAGGATTCGTAATTCATAGTTATATAAGATGTATTTCAATACCTTGCGGCCCCCTAGAGTCGAGAATGCTAGGAGGGTTTAGAGGAGGCGAGAGTGGATTAGAGGGATAGAGCTGTGTGCTGAATAGGTATCCCAGGTCAACATCTTCTTCTCCCACACATCCCGCGTGGATCATGTGGGGAGGGTGGGGAAGGATCGGTGAACAACAGTCTGATGTGACAGGAGGAAGCGAGATGACAACAGTGACACAAAGTTGAGCTTGCCCCCTTCAGAGGGAGGCTCACCAATACGAGCTGATTGCCAGCGTGATCATCAATGTAACGATATAACGTGTAAATGGAGTGCAATCTACGAAGTGAAAGCAGATAGCATAGAGCCTACTTGAACATGTCACCAGAATAAACATTACTTTTCTGGTTCAATTTAAGGAAATGTTTGCCCTTTCTCTTTTCACCAAAAAAGCATGGCAACTAGACTTCCATAGCAAAACATCAAAATATTTGCAGCTTTAATCATTTGGGCATTAATGTTTTCTAAAAAGCTCCATTATTGCCCTTATACTGGGCTATACTTGGTATGGTGCTGGGGGGGGGGCACTTTTGTAGGTTCAACACCAAGTAATACAAATGTTAAGAATCACTTGTATACCATCTCTTATCAAAGTTTACCTGTAGTGATTATCCATACTTGGATTATACAATATTGTACTATCTTATATAATGCTGGTTGTAGTATAAAAAACCAAGGATCTTGTTTTTATATATTTTTTCCTAAATTGTACTTAATCTGTAAAAAATGAGAGAATTGGATGTACTGAATTATAAAGAACAGTTGGTATTTTTGAACTGTATATTGTTATAATGGAAGGTTTAATGGTGTAATTTCTAGTAAAACGTTATCTCTCACAAGTCTGCAGGTGCTCTTTGTTGTATCATGAATCTGATCATGTGAAATGGTTTTGTACAATATACATTTGTTAAATATAAATATTACAGAAAAGTATACAGATAAGACTGAAAGTCATATACACATATAACACAGCTTTATAAAGCGCAGCAACAAAATGGATTTTCCAAAAAAACAAACTAAAGTTATTCAGGGACTAGGGCCTAACTTGCTGAGACCCCCTCAGATCGCCAAAAAACAAGGTGTCTGTTGGACCCCTTGTCACTCCGTCAGATCATGGAACAGACGGATGCGCGTGACCGTTTGCTACATTAATTTCTATGGATTTGATGGAAATGGACGACCCACACTGATCAGCAAGTTAGGCCCTAAACTAGAGGACCGCATTACTTAAAGGAAATTTACCATCAAGAATATAATGCATGGATAAACCAGGACACTCATAGATTCGGGCACCGTGACTGTGGGTAATCTTCTTATTTTGTATCCATGGCCTCCTCCTTTCTTAAATAGCTTTTATAAGGCTAATGAGTCAGAAGGGTTCCTGGGGGTGTTACTAGAGCTTCTCTGGCTGCAGATTCACATTGTCTCACCCTCAATTTCGGCTCTTTCCACTGTAACAGCCTGTGAACCTGTGGCACAGAAGAGCTCTGAGAACCGTCCCAGTAGCCTCTCATGCTCATTAGTTGATTTAGAAGGAAAGAGAACATAGATAAACCATATAAGAAGATTACCACAGTCATGATGCCTGGATCTAAAGAGAAAGTGTCCCTGGTCATCACAATGGATTTGATGGTAGATTTTTTTTTAAAGAAAACCCTGAATGCACTGTGCTCATCTGATGGAGGGCCTAAGAGGTCAGTCAAAGTTGATTTTAAAATCCAACCACTGTAACCTCCCTAAAAAGGACCAGGAAATACATCAGCACCACTTCCTTTTTGGCCATGCTCCTTGCCGTCCACTTCCCGGGAATATTCTCAACAATGAATTGAAGAAGAAAACCCTTGTGTTATGCTCCATTCCCTCGTTCCCTTTATTTGACAAGCTCTGTGCAGCGCTGCATAATCTGTTGCGCTATATAAATAAAGAATTATTATTATTAGGTATAACCAGTGGGGCAGATTACCAATGCATGCCATTCTTTTCCTTGCCTTGGTATTACTGAATTTGTCAATACATTTTTAGCCAAACCAATGTAACGTAACGGGTCTTGGAAGCAGTATTGGTCCAGGTATGCTTAAGGTTTACACGAAGATTCTGGCGGAGACATGTTTTATAATATTTCCCTTTCTACGAAAGTAATTATTGGACGAGATTGCTTTTAGTATAATCTATAAACGGTGTTGTTGAAGGATGTCCTCTACTTATTCACTGCCATGACAACCTTCTTGCTATTGCTGCAGTGTAGACCTTAATAATCACCTATATTCAGAGTTATAATCTGCACTGTTAAACTGACATCCTCTACCAGGTTTATACACTTTGTATATCTACTACTATAGTATCTTCCATATCCAAGCTATCCACACCAGACAGGGTAAATACAGCTGTCATAAATCTCATATCATTAAGAAGACTTTGTTCAAATTGCGCATATTTAGGCTTCTTTTTCTGCCAAAAAACGAACTCGAGCTCCAAATTGAGAATAATATTAAAAAAATAAGAAATCTACGTCAAAGTCAGGCATGATAAACCAGGGACCATTACTCACAGACTAGGCTCTTTGACTGTGGAACCTTCTTATATGTGTTCCATGGCCTCTATATAAAGTACAAGATATATATTCTATTTTAAGGTTACAAACATTTTAGATTTCTTATATGAAGATGTAATAGGGCTTTATTCTGCGTTGATATAACTAATGAAATTACTATAGCTAAGTTTACTTATTATTTTTGTGATTATTGCTTGTTTTTACTCCTTCCGTTGGAAATTTGACAATCCTTATCAAGTCACCATAACTTCTATATAAAATCTACCTATATTGAATTGGTGGAAGCAGTTGGATCTATATGCATTTATACTTGCCTGGTGTGTTAAAGGGCGCTTATAAAAGAGGATTGTTGACTCTGAGTTTAATTTACTAATTAGAAAATAGTAGGAACAATTCCCACACAGCAAATGTGTTTCATACACACAAATCTAAATAGGGTGTTTACATATGGAGATCTAGAAGCTCATTCACATGAAGTGGCAGTTACAGTTATGTTTTGCAGATTAAAATCTATATGTGACGTCACCGGCTCTCCAGCACTTTAGAATCCGCGCAAGCACGCACGTGTGCCGTGCCCAAGTGCGGGTTGCGCGCGAGTTATAAGTTAATATACTTATAATTCTGTCGCATAGGGGGGGGGGCTTGGTTTACCCTAAAAAAATATGCTCTGGCACACTCACCCTGAGCTGGTGCCATGATATGTGTATAAAACCTACCACTTTAAGTGGTAGGTTTCCTTTAAAGGGAACCTGTCACCAGGAGACCCATTTTTAGCACTCCCCCAGTACCCCACAGAGCATAGTACATACATGCCAAGTGTTTTGTATAAAAAATTGGTTTTACAGAAAAAAAAGATATGTTATATATTATATCTTCATTAGCATCTGCTGTGTGATAGGCAGTTGCCTTTTGGGAGGGGCTGGAAAGGAGTAGTTTCTTGGCACTCTTTGGGCCCCTTGGTACCAATGTGCGCATCGTTTTGCAACGCCACAAGCCTACCTGAGTATTGTTCTGACCATTCCATCCCTTATGACCACAATGTACCCAACATCTGATGGCTACTTTCAGCAGGATAATGCGCCATGTCATAAAAAGCTGGATTCATCAGACTGGTTTCTTGAACATGACAATGAGTTCACTGTACTCAATGGCCTCCACAGTCACCAGATCTCAATCCATAGGCTCTTTGGGTGTGTGGTTGGAACGGGAGATTCACTCTCTTGGTGTGCGGCCGATGAACGTACCTGCGGCAATTGTGTAATGCCATCATGTCCATATGGACCAAAATCTCTGAGGAATGCTTCCAGCACCTTGTTGAAATCTATGCCAGAAAGAATTGAGGCAGTTCTGAATGCAACAAGGGGGTCCAACCGTTACTAGCATGGTGGTACCTAATAAAGTTTGCCGGTGAGTGTATATTATCAGTTATTGTATATAAGGATTAAACTGCTTCTTTGCCTGCTAATTCCATGCATGACATTGGCTCAAAAACACTGAAGCTATTGTCACAAAAATATCCAAGGGTCATCTGTACATAAGATACTTCTTCTGGAAAGAGGCACGTGCACCTGTGTGACCTGGCAGAGATCATCAGATTTGTGTCACACTAGAAATAAATAATGAAGGTTTCCTATAGGAGGACAGCAAGCAGAGATCTAGAAAACTGTGAGGAATTGATACAGTAAGTATGTTGGAAAATTGTTATAACGTTGTATTTACAAACAATACCTTTATTTGCTGAAATCACGGAATACCCCTTTAACTTCCTAAACCTACAAATTAACAATTTCAAGAAATCTGCTGCTCCTGATTTCCCATTCCCACAGCACAAGCCTCCACATCTCTATACTAGGTGCTGCATATGGGTATATTCTCTGAAAACAGTTAGTATGTGTTGATGCTGAATCTTCACCAATTCCGATATTGAGCACATTTGATGGCTATGTTTCTCAATATTTTATCCTGAGAACCCCTTTAAGACAAGAAATACAACAGTTTAAAGAATGGACAGTTGAAGAACTAGTATATTTCTGTGTTGCAAGCTTCAAGCAATACCATCTCAGTCTGGTTTAATTTTACAGCAATATTTCTGTTTACTATAGATTGTCCATCAGTTTTATGTGGATTAAACTTCAAATCAATTCTGATATTGCTCTGCTGTGCTAAGTAGAAAAAAAGATTGTAATCTTGTTCAGTCTCTTCTACCACTTTGTACAATACTGAAATGCCAATAAATGCTAGATGAAGCAGAAACTACTGAAGGGGGGAACAAATACACATAAAATGAAGTTTCTTCTGTGCCACCACCATCAAATATAGGCCATGTATCATAACCTAAAATGGACTGCACTGTGCACTGAACAACATTGTGCATGATGTCCCAAGGTTATATATAGTGAATGATTATGTTTATGATGAATATATGTGTGATGAATGTGTGTTGAGTTCCCTCCATGATGGATGATGTGATAGTTCCCCCATATCGTGATGTATCTGTGATAATGTGTGTATGAGTTCCCTCCCATGCATGTGCGATGAAATGTGTGTATGAGTTTCCCCTTCCCCCAATGTATGCGATGAATGTGGTCATGAGTTCCCATGTATGTCGATGATGTGTGTGTGAGTTCCCCCACTGTATTGTATGTAATGTGTGTGTGAGTTCCCCCAGTGTATGTGATGAATGTGTGTATAGTTCCTCCATGTATGTGGAATGTGTGTATGAGTTCCCCCCCATACATGTGATGAATGTGTGTATGAGTTCCCTCATGTATGTGATGAATGTGGTGTATGAGTTCCCTCCAGGTATGGATGAATGGGTGTATGAGTTCCCCCCATGTATGTGATGAATGTGTGTATGAGTTCCCCCACTCCCTGTGTGTATGAATGTGTATGAGTTCGCTTCATGTAGTGATGAAGTGTGTATGAGTTCCCTCCATGAGGTGATTATTGTGACCGAGTGAAATTCAAAGATTGTTTTTCTTTGTAGTTAAATTTTACTGCCAGGTGTACACCACCAAAGTAAGAATTATTTATAGCACACAGGGAAAGGGGAATTGAATAGATGAAGCAGTGTTATGGCAGCGATGTAGGGCAAGGTGCAATATGTGTAAAGAGGGATACATAGAAGACCTACATTACGTGGCGACCGATGGTGTTATTTAGTACATGCAGTCTTTGATGCGCGTCCCAGAACTTGTAGCCAACCAGAAATACAAACCGTGCTAACCACGGCGTTCAATGTGGGCGATGCTATGTGCTCCCAATAATAGTGTTACTTAGACAACGGAACGCAGTTTATGTACACAGATATTACAATTTAAAGACTGTGTTCCACAGTCCGCAGCGAGTTGGAATAGGACTCGAGAAGCTACAAACACCACCGTACAGATTGGGGAACACTGCCTGTTAGGCGTGTCTTGCCGAGGGTCAGGACAAGGTTCCCACTAAGGACACTATACACAATACCAGTTATTGCTCCACTTGTGTGAGAAACAAGTGGAAGCAACCTACAATAAATTTACATAGCGTCTATAATAACGGAGGGAGTTTATGCTGGCAGCAAAAATAGGACCTTGAGTGATGTCACAAGCATGTGACTATCATGCTTCAGGTTGTCCAATTAGAAACCGCTGTCCATATTCATGTGAATGCCCTCATTGTCCTTATCTCGTCAAAACCAGGGACTTCCACCCACCTTCGTATAGCCGATTATTTTATAAGGACTGGGAGAGAGACCAGCGCATGATACAGGTACCATAGGAATGCTCTCTCCAGCTGTGCCAAAACTAATATTTGTCAGTAACTTGAGTCACTCTTTAAAGGTTACTGGTAGTCTTGGTGTTCTGACAACATGGGCGCCCTCGTCTTGCTACTCATCCTGCATAAGCAGCAGCTCCCTGTAGCAATGTCGGCTAAATTGAAGATACGAGCGCACACATAAAAACGTCTTCATTATACTAGGCTAAAACAGGCCAAGCATGAAGAAAAATCCATCAACAGACTTTTAAACAGGATTGGTGGGCGTCCCAAAGGTTATAGCATACCTGATCAGAAACTAATCGCATATCCTAGAAATATGCAAATATTTATGTGATGTGAGCTAGATAACAGTCTTCTTTGAGGGAATTTTTTTTAGTTGTTTATTTTGGGAACACATTTTTTTCCCCATGTTCACATGGTGGAGGTCTGCCCATTCCTATTGTGCTGAAAAATAAGGTACCTTTTAAAGAAATCCTACATATGGATGTAAGGAAAACAAAATTTCTGGACATTATCAGACTTATGTCTGCATTATTTAGTGGTTTATTCTCCGTAGCTTCTGCCGGTAACTGCAGTCATCTCAGAATGGCTGCTGTTACTATACTGGGATAACTCAGGATAAACGCAAGGAAGGACAACATGAAGAGAAATCAACCCAATCTTTATTGACATGTTGCCGTTACAAAAAAAAAAAAAAAAGAAAAATACATAAAAGACTTTGCTGCTCCAAATTGAAGCGAAGTTCAGAGAATTTACTTTGATCCAGTAGACAGGCAGGGCATAAGGCCGAAGCAGCACTTATAGACAGGATGTAGTTTTGAAATCAGACAGTTAAGGAACAAAGAAGTTCCAACAAATATTGCGAGACAAAAAAATAAGAATCAAATAAAGCTGTCCCCTCCAGGACCATGGATAATGGGTGTGATTCCCTTGCTATAGGGAATTGTAATTCCCTGCTCACATCAACTAACCTTCATTCACACTACTGCATCTTTTTTCAGTTTCTTCCTCCCTTTGTTGTCTGGATACAGACGAGCAATAATAATAAAATAATGACATATAACAGCCCCCATATTGTCAAGCCCCCCTCCAATTCTAGTTGGTAACGTTCACAATTAAAGGGATCCGTCATGGGAGAAACGCACCAGTCACATTCCTGCCATGGCTCCAACGACCCCTCGGAACATGCTAGCAGCCAAAATCAAAGAGATGAGACCATTTGTATTAAGAGGGGGGCTGCATTGCTCCCTGCTTCCAGCAGAGGGATCGGGCATAATTGGAACTACTCCAGTCAATGAGTGCCCTCGGCCGATCAGGAAAATGGAAAATGATGTCCCATGAGCGAGGAGGCCAGTCATTGGATTAAGCAGATCCCATTACCCCCTTGAAATTGAGGGTCGGGCATATCCAGGAGTTGGAGGCAGGCCAATTGTATCTTTAGTGTTATTTTTTTTTCTTACTCTGCGCTCCCCTCCATATTACATTAGCTCCTTTAATATTTACATTAAATATCTCATGAAACTTTTTCACCTGTACAGTATAACAGTTATGGGCTCTTACAAATCCCAACTGTTATTTTATATTATAAAATATGTCATTTGGTGGCTGATCTTCACCCATGTTTTCACGCCTCTCACATGATGTCACCTCCCTCCCATATGGGAGAAAGAAGTATCCTTCGTGCAGGAGGCATGGGTTTTATAACAAACGATCCCCACATGTCAAAATTAAAGACAATCCGGGATCGTGGGGAAGATGGCTTGGGCAAGTATGTGTAGTTTCATTTTATTACCACACGTGGTTAGATTTCCTTTAATCAAAATAAGTAGAGATGACAGGTCCACTAAGTGTGTGTAGTATCTCGGAGGACTCTACTGCGAATTCCCTGATGCGGAAACATCATACACCTCACTGCTCCACAGTCCTACCTGACATATGTATAAGACATGAAACCTGATCAAACTGTACTGTAAAAGTGAAAGGAATACCTGTGGGGTTGAAGTTCTCTTCAGCAGAAAGAATGAGGGCAACAATGACCAGAATCAGGAACAATGTGTTGTGTAGAAATGGAGAAGGTAGTGACCTCATAATCCGCAACCCTCGTTTTTCTTCCAAAGGATCCTTAAATCATAGAATAATAAATAAAACTGCACAGAATATTTGTCAATTAAAATTAACATTAACAACTATGAGACTAAATAAAGATCAGGGTGTGTTACACAATCTATCCCAAATGCGTACAATCACAACATTGATCTGTTTTTCAAAAGGGACAGAACATGATGTACGGCTATATGAGCGAGTGATGGCCCATTCAGGTGGGCGCCGGAGTCACTTCATTGGCTCGCCACACCATTATAAGGCGAGAATGAAATGGGGTCAAAGGCCGAAATGAATATATGAAAACAGTCAAGCAATCAGTGGGGAAACTAATCCTGTAAATATTTAAACTCCACTGGCTCAAAAAGCTGATTAAACAATAAAACTGACACTCGAACATACCGATGTTATGAACCCTAACATACGTGTATGTACATTCTGGGTCCAGGGCACTTACCTTTCATCCTTTTCCTTACAGACGAGCTTCCCTTGTCACCTCAGATAGTTTTGCGGTTTACTCTTTTCCTTGAGACGCATCTTCACGCTTCTGGGCCACCCTGAAAAGGAAAGCAAAGTAGAATTAAAATCAAGCAAATAAGTAATAATTTCAATATATAACCAGTACTAGAAGGGCATTGACGATACTCACCTGCATAGCTTATAAATTGTTAATGCCACTCCATACACAGGCAATCTTACCTCATGAACAGCTACCGGTATGGAGAGGCTCAGCCCGTAGTCCTCCCCATGCACCTGCACTCCCACGGCCTACTATTACCTGCACTGTGGTCGGAATGGGTTAAGCAACCTATCACAAATCTTACCTATGATAGCAGGTAGTGTGTTGTATAGTATGCAAGTCACAGGCTATATAGATTATAGGACTGTGTGATGAAGTCTGCATCCTGACCTCAGTGCCCTACTGATGCACACACACACATGTGCTATTACTAATCAGTACAACTAAGATGATGATTTAGCAGGCTGATAGATATATCAGCTTGATCCTAGGCTATGAAGAAGCCACAGCAGATACAAGGTATTGGATGGAAATTTTGGTCACATGCTTCTCTCCATTTTTGCTGAAAATATTTTGGCTAGGTCACTTTAGATTTCTTTTAAAGTGGTAACTCTATCACTTATAAAATCAGCATGGTAAACCTAGGGGCACTCACTCGTAGATCAAGACTGTGGCTCTGAGAACTCCCAGAAGCCCTCTGTCTCTTGGCATAATTTTAAAAGTAAATCTTTGAAGGAAGGAGGCCATAGAATAATATAAAATGATTACCACAGTGCTGGATCTTAGTAAGTGTCGCTGGTTATCAGTATTATTTTTGATGGTAGATTTCCTTTAAAAATAATAACACCATGGTAAAATACTTCTTGTTTTAAGAACAATTTTTACATTCTTTTTGTAGGCGAGAGGCCACCAGGTTAGGTGCTGACCTCAGAGTGATGACAGATCACCACAGCAATTGACATCCATGTGCCAATATCCTCCAGTATGAAGCCCTTGAAATAAACCAAATGTCTGGCTAATTAATGTAATGAACATCACAATGCATAAGTAGGAATTGGCGGCATATTTACCCTAGAATGTTCAGAATGGCTCTTATGGGGTGGTGGCATACAAGCATCTCTATTTGTGCTAGTCCAAGAAATCTAATACCAAGACAGAATGATAAAAGAAAATTCTGCAACAGAGTTCATGTGTATGAATCAATCACCTCTAGAAGTAAACACATAACATTTATAGATGATATTCCATTTGCAATTGCAATCTTGGTTATTAATACCACACAAACCTTTTTGTTCTAACTCGAAACACTCTAAGTCACAACTTGGAAATAGAAAAAAACTTTCAATTTCACCAATACTTGACTCTTGTCACGTCGGTGTGACAGCTTTACATTAGTTTCCTTTTTTTTTTAATTAATTCCACATGCAAGTGGCCATGACGGATAGTCCCCATTCGAATGATGCCGAAGGGATATGTGTGCATTTTTCGGTCTGTACACCATTGGAAGTTTTAAGGACATAGCCAATTTGAAAACGGACATATAATGTACCTTTTGTGGTTTACAAGTTGGTGGCTGGTGACAGGTTCCCTTAAAGCTTATAACACACAAACATGCTGGTCCATTATTGTGCACTGTTTTTGTGGTAGATGCATTGTCAACAGCCAAACACTGTATCAAGGACTGGACTCAAAGCAACAAAATTGTACATGATTAGAGATGAGCGGACCCCATGGTTGGGTTTAGCCAAAGGACTGGTGGCTGCCCACATCATCTTCCACAATTGACAACCCCAGCCAAATAGTCAACTATGATGCATCAGGTCCACACAATTAGGCACTGTTACTCTGCAGGGAAGAAGGGAATCCTTGAATTATATACAACTATGATCTGCAGTGTGATCCATGGACTGAGAACTTCCTGTGAAAAGCCCCTAACTGAACAATCAGAAGAAGAAGAAAAATTGTTGATGGTCAACAGTTGGACCACCAGAAATTACAAGAATAAGACCCCCATGTCCCCTAAGTGACAGGAGCAGTAATATATGGGGGACCTTGTACCACTCATTATAGGACCCCCCAGACACCATGCAACCCTGTTCTTCTATAGAGGCGTACCCAGTTGCATTACACATCGCCCAAGCACCATCAACCCTGTCCTCTATGAGGAGATCACGCGATACGGACCCCAGGCACCTGTTCTTCTATAGAGGAGATCAGCTGCATTACAGGACCCCCCAGGACCCCCCTGTTCTTCTTATAGAGGAGAATCACAGACTGCATTACAGACACCCCAGGCACCCAGGTGCACCCCTGTTCTTCATAGACGAACTCACAGCTGCATTACAGGACCCCCCCACCCCCGGCACCCAGTGCACCCTGTTCTTCTATAGAGGAGACTCACAGCTGCATTACAGGACCCCCCCAGGCACCCAGTGCACCCCTGTTCTTGTGACTTGAGAGGTCACAGCCTCTAGTGATCAACACTTAGTAGATACTAAATTGAAGTTTAAAAGGAAAATCAAAGATACAAAAACAGAGAAAAAGGTCAAACTGATGAGATTAATCACATAAATAACCGGTGCAGTTATGGACAGAGCAGTGCCTACACCCCCCCTGCACACTTAATAACCTGCCTATAACTATCCCTGATGTCCCGGCTTCCCCCACCGCAGACGCGGCCACGTCCCGAGATAGAATGGGGCTGCGGTGACGGAGAGCGGCGCACAACTTACAGATCGGGATGGCGGACACGATGAAGCGTTTGCCGTAGAAGAGAGCGGAGGATTTTGGCGGAAAGTGTTGTGCGGCTGAAGTCCTGCAGGAGGAAGATCTTCCTCCGGATTGCGTTTGCTGCTGCCTTTAGGACCATGGTGTGTATGGAAGAAGGGTAAGCGACACTTCACACTGACTGACCCCTTTCGGCCTCCGTCCCTACCCTCACACTACTGATTCGTCAGCACTAGGACCGAAGCGCGAAGCGTCACTAGTGGGCGGGGTTCCGCGGTAGGCAACGTGTTTTGCCACCAAGCAACCAAGCTTCTGGCCATTGGCTACTTTAGAGGGCGGGTGTAGTTAGTGTGACGTAGTGATAGTATCTGAGGCATAATCATGGCGGGTGGAGCTGTGGGACTGCTCTGAGTTCTCACAGGACGAGTATTCATTAATATAAAACCAATTCAAAATGCAGTCGTGTGGGCACGGCCGTCATTTTAGCTAATAGAGTTGGGGTTGTTGTGAGGGCACGTTCACACGATGTCATTGCGTACGTTTTTATGCGTTTTACGCATTCCAAAGGCTTCAGCCTTGATAAAGGTTACATTGCGTTTTCAACTGCATCTGCTAAAATGCAATGTAACCTCAGCAGGGGATCAAGGCTGAAGCCTTTGGAATGCGTCAAAAAACTTGATCACATGCATCTATGTGAATGAGCCCTCTGGGTATGTGTGTGTTCACACTGTTTTTTAGATGCAGTTTTCAAAACCAAAGCAGGTGTGGATGACCACACGTGAGAACATACAACTCCATACTTTTTTGGCTAGTGGCTGGCTAGTGCGGTTCCTTGGGCACGTGTGGTCACGGTGCTTGGTTGGGGTCCGAGGGCTGTCCTACAGCCGTGCGTCTCCAGCAGGTGTGTGGTGTGAGGAATATGGAGGGAGAGGCTGATGCAATGGTTTCTCCTGGTATAACCCTGAGTGTCTGTAAGATAAGTCCCTGGGTAATGATGGGGAGCCCGTGGTGGTGACGCGTATCCAGGGTTCAGAAATAGACACTTGTGCAAAATAACTCACGGTTCTTTATTGAACAGTAGACAGCAAAAGGCTTGAACACTCAAACAGCAGATTCAGATTCGGTACGAGTGGTCCTCAGGAAAAAGCAGAGCCTGGTAGTAATGCAGGTGTGATATTGAGATGGAGCTGTGTCCAAACTGTGGAAGCTGCAGACTTGGTTAGAGCTCCTACTCCGTTCCTGAGATTGGGTTCTGTGACGGCACTGAAGGTGCGCTGCACACTCGAACTCTGTGATGTGACAAGACCTGACACTGGAGGTCGACTGCTGCCAGGCAAGACAAAGACAAAGACCATGAGGTCTGGACCTGTGCTCCCCCTGCACAGGGGTTTTATATCCTCACTCGTCGCTGGCAAATGGTGGCACACTCTCCAATCCACTCCAGTTTAATCAGCCAAATTAATGGATAACATGTTACACCCATTTAACTATTGCCTTTACTATTACCTGAGTTCTCCCTGCATTATCCTTGGATGCAGTTGCGCATGCTCACCCAGATGATCCTGACAGGTAGAGGGCCTGTATTCAAAACTACCCCCTTTCCATATATCATGGGCAGGGGTTTGTACGGCTCCTCAGACGAATCAGTGATCTACACCCTGATAATCATAGCTCAGGATTCATGAAGTAGTAAACCTCCGGTGTCATGTATTTGGTTATTTCCTATTACTACTGCAGCTACTGATATAAGGGTCTGGTGTAAAACATGTAGATGTGGATAGTAGTGAGCAGCGCATCATTCACCTCCCCCCGGCTTGAATGTGGGCGCAAATGTACCAATGGTATTAAGGCCACGGTTGGGGTTCTTTGGCCTTAGTAATGAACCCCTGCCGCTCGTGCGCCGTAGCTGTACTGCGCTGAGTCCCGCGATAGCGCTCAGCGTCAAGTACAGCTACTCTGCAGCAAGACGTTGTCGGTCAGCGCTGTAACAGCAGCCGAACCTGTTAGCCGCGGGGATTTCAGCGTATCTACCACTGACACCCCGGCTACACCGCGGTCGGAAAGTGGGCTCTGATTGCGGGTGTTTAACCCGTTTTTAAATGCAGCGGCCAAGCGACGCGGCATGTTAATAAGGCATTCTGGGGTCTTTACCCACGGATACGCCCCCACCGCATACGCTTTTTCGGGGGGCGAATCGGGACCCCAGAGAAGCCTGAAGGCATTGGCCTTTAAGACTTGGCGTCTGTGACGTCATCTTAAAGCAAAGTGTCAGCCTATGCATTTTGGCATAGGCTGGCACTTCTAATACCTGCAATACATTATATTGCCAGAGTTTATCAAGGACAAGCAATCAGATGATTTGGCGTGTTCATATCCCCATGGTGGATCAGTGTAAAAAATGTACAAAACATAATGTTTTTCAATAAAAATTCTGTATAACTCATCCTAAAAATGCCCATAAGCCCCCAAAACATAATAAAGAGACATGATACGCGCCAAAAAGTCTAACATCATAACACAAACCCCACTATTAATAGTCATCACCAAACGCGTCGTAACAATCCATAGATAAAACTAATAGTTATTGACCCTATGAAAAGAACGCCGGTAAAATAAAACGTTAAAAACCTCGCCCAAAACCTCATTACTGTGCACATCCAAGGTAACTGCAGCCTATACAGAGGACAGTCCTCCCCTAACAATATGGCTGTAACCTCATTACTGTTCACAGCCAGGTACATGCAGCCTAAACAGAGGACAGTCCTCCCCTAACAACATGGCTGTAACCTCATTACTGTGCACATCCAAGTATCTGCAGCCTGTACAGAGGACAGTCCTCCCCTAACAACATGGCTGTAACCTCATTACTGTGCACATCCAGGTACCTGCAGCCTGTACAGAGGGCAGTCCTCCCCTCTCATTGCTGTGTAGCAGCCCTTTCCTTCCCCCTAAGTATCCACCATAATTCAGATCACACAGGAGGCTGCAGAGATAAAAATGCACCAGGCTGAACTGTGACATCCCCTGAGCTCCTAAACCTCCTGCAATCCTCCTGTACGTCTCCACTACTGACTGTCCCTCCATGCTACACTGCTGTCCTGCCGCAGTCTGAGGTCCAGAGCACTCTGGAATAGGTTTTCATCCAGGATATCTCTGTATTTGGCCGCATTCATCTTTCCTTCAATTGCAACCAGTCCTCCTGTCCCTGCAGCTGAAAAACATCCCCATTGCATGATGCTGCCACCATCATGTGTAACTGCTGGGATTGTATTTGGCAGGTAATAAGCAGTACCTGGTTTTCTTCACACATACCACTTAAAATTAACACCAAAAAGTTAAATTTTCATCTCATTAGATTCTTATTTCTCATAGTCTGGGAGTCCTTCATGTGCTTTTTTTGCAAACTGTATGCAGATTTTCATATGTCTTGCACTGAGGAGAGGCTTCCGTAGGCAGATTTGGGGTTGTTCTTTAGCTCTCTCACCAAGACTCTTCTCCCATGATTGCTTAGTTTGGCTGGATGGCCAGGTTGAGGAAGAGTTTTGGCAGTCTCAAACTTTGCCCATTCAAGGACTATGGAGGCCACTGTGCTCTTAGGAACCGTGAGTGCTCCAGAAATTCTTTTGTAACCTTGGCCAGATCGGTGCCTTGCCACAGTTCTGTCTCTGAGCTCCTTGGGCAGTTCCTTAGACCTCATGTGCTCTGACATACACTGTGAGGTGTGTGCCTTTCCTTTAAACACAGCAGGACTCCAATGAAGGAGAATAACCATCTCAAGGAGGATCAGAAGGAAATTGACAGCATGTGAGTTAAATATGTCGTAGAAAAGGGTCTGAATACTTATGACCATGTGATATTTCCGTTTTTCTTATTTGAGAAATTAGTAAAAAATATCTACATTTTAGTTTTTTCTGTCCAAGATGAGGTGCGGAATGTGCATTAATTAGCAAAAAAAAAAGAATTTTTTTGATCTTGCCAATTGGATGCAATGAAACAAAGAGTGAAAATGTAAAGGTGCCTGAATACTTTCCGTAACCACTGTATACCTGTATATCATGATGTTATCATGTGCCTGATGTGCCAGTGTTTCAAAAATACCCCCAATGATTGCAAGCAGAGATAGTAAAAACCATGCAAGCAGAGATAGTAAAAACCATGAAGAATTGCTAGAAAATGGCTTGCTGCTTACATGTAAAAGAAATAGAGAAATTAGCAATCATGTTTAGACGTTATATGTCTGGAAGAGAAATTTCTCAATGCTCACCTCAGTTTGCGCAGCTGAAAACTCCTCTGTGATAACATTTTCACAACCTGATGCATGCCTGCGGCAAACACACCACTTGAGTCTTCCAAGCAGAATTCCAGATGTTGTTTGTGTCAGTGGAGTCTATAGAGGCTCGCAATATAATGTTTTGTCTTGTCAGAGATTTGTTGCAAGCAAAAAGATGACAACTGATTTGCAATACTGGGAAACAATCATAATACTTTAGCATCCATCAGTCATCCTCTCATAAATGTTTATTACCAGTGTCAGTCTACAGGTCATCAATCACTGCTCCCCAATGTCCATGTGCAGCATCACTTATATATGATAGGTCTATATTTAGATGTATAAAACAGCATCCGTTCAGTTGATGTCTCACAGCATTGACTGTAATGGTACAATTTTACCAAGGAGTGGAAGAAGAACTATTGATTTGTTGCTTTCTTACTCGTTCCGCAGATGTTGTAAATAATTTGAGATCTTAATTCTCAAATTATGTATTAACCATGTGAGCTAATCTTTATCATTGTATTAAATAATTTCTCTTGCTGTAATTTAGAACTGATATGTGGGTCCTCTTTATTACTATAAAAGAGTTAAGCTGATAACAGACACAAATATAGCCTTAACACCTTAAAGAAAATCTACCATCAAAATCCTTAATGTAAACCACAGTTACTCATATATCCAAGCACTATGACTGTGGTAATCTTCTTATATTTGTTATCCATAGCCTCCTTCCTTCTAAAATCAACTTTTAAAATTATACTAATAAGCCTAAAAGGCTCTGGAGGGGAGAGGGGGGCTGAAAAAACTGAAAAAAGATTGACATTTAAAATGGAAAACAGGTGTGGAGATAAAGGAGTTAAACCCTCAAGTACATATTTTCCTTTATTTTTTGGATCAATAATATCAAATTGGATGTTATTAAATAATAATTTACTTACTCTGCAGGTTCAGTCACCATGATGCTACTTATGCATTTTTGGACTGCTGTGTTTAAATGGAACCTGTCATCAGGAATGTCATTTTTAGCTAGTGACAGGTTCCAATAACCTATGCTTGCTGATTTACAAAATGCCTTTGTAAGCATTCTCATTTCAATTTACAATTCTGTCCTAAGACAGAGAGATGCCTTTTGGTCAGGCCTAAAACTTAACTTTTAATCGTTTTAAATGTAAAAGGAAAAAATTTTTACTAAGTTAAATTCACACACGTTTAAAACTGCGGGTGGAGGTCGTACTTGTATTTTTAGATTATCAGGGGAGTGGATTTCCACTCAATTTTTCTCCGTATTGGTCGATCCCTGCAGTGATCGTACCCACAGTCACCATGATGCTACTTATGCATTTTTGGACTGCTGTGTTTAAAGGGAACCTGTCATCAGGAATGTCATTTTTAGCTAGTGACAGGTTCCAATAACCTATGCTTTGCTGATTTAAAAAATGCCTTTGTAAGCATTCTCATTTCAGCATTCTCATTTCAGCAATATATAATTTTACATTACCTGGCTCCGTGCCATCAGCATGTGGGGAGTCCCAGGGTAGGGGCAGCTGCAACCTATATGTGCCTGTATCAGTCTCTCTCATCCACAATGCATGAGGGGACACACGCACTCACAGGCTGCAGCTGCCCCTCCCCTGGGACTCACCAAATGCTGCTGTCAGTGAGCCAGGTAATGTGAATTAAACTTATACAAAGTACTGAAATAATTCAGAATGCTGATAAAGGCATTTTTAAAATCAGCACAGCATAACCTATTGGAACCTGTCACTAGCTAAAGATCACATTCCTGGTGAAAGGTTTGCCCATGGATATTTTAAATACCAAATTCTCTACTTTTAGATTCAGGAAGTTTCTCTCATTGTCCGTGTTGTTTTCATGATTGGTATATTATTAAAGTATACCAGCAATTTTGACCATATAAAGGCTGTAAGTTGGTAGCTCTGGAGGTCTGTATAACTATACCTTTATGTGTGTTGTTAGTAGCAGCAGAACTGTAGAAAATGAATGAATATTCCAGGATTGTTACATTGCTTTCTAGGGCCATGACCCAACACTATCTTCATCTGTGTATGGTCTGCTGGTAAATTCCCTTTAAGTATGATTTCAAATACATCTAAACAATTATTTGCTCATGTCTGTTTTCTTGGGATTTTTCAGGTAGCTGAGCAGCTAATGACCATTGCCTATGAGAATGGAGTAAATCTCTTTGATACAGCAGAGGTCTATGCAGCTGGGAAGTGAGTGTTTCTCTATTAATCTGGATACTACATATACATGAAAAAAAAACAATGCCTTTGTTTATAAAAAATATTCTTGTATTCCGTGTTCCCATTCACTATGGTAAGAGAAACTATTTCAACCAATCAGATCACTGGATGATTTTCTAGCCTGAATTAGATTATGGTCAGGACCAATATTTTTGTACCAGAGATTTTGCACATTTATTTTGGTCTGAGTTCTCCACACTGTATGGAACATGGTCCTTTTATCAGAGATATCTGCCAGTTTGCTCCATTTAAAATATGATACAAATATTGCATGAATATTAAAAACTGACCGAGAGGAGTTTTCTTTCTTAGTTGTTGGATTAAGATGAAAAAACTGCTACAAATATTATAGCATTGACATACTGTAAAATGTGAATGCAAATATAGGTAAAATACAACATAAACATCCAATAGTGATGCGCCCTGTATTATTATAAGCCCATATTACACATCCATATTATAGACATGTTACAATAGGATAGGCTGAAGATGAAAAAAAAACATAAATCCAAGTTTAGAAAAATCATTATAGTAGTATAGTCATAAATACAAGATGTATTAACATCAAATGAGAAATGCATCAGACTAATGGATCAGTCAGCCAAGTTTCCAGTGGTCCTGCTGTGTTCAGTTTCCCATGTCCAGAAATCTTCAATGCTCTTTAATGTAATGGCAGCATGTTCTATTGGGCTTTATTTTATTATGTCTAAAATTTAATATAAAAGAAGACATTACAGAACGTAAAATACCCACAAAAGGAATTTGGAGTTCCAACCTTCATTCAGTATTATCAAAGGAAGAATCACACAAAATACTGTTTTGTAGTTTTATATTTTTAAGTTTTAAATTATAGTTTTAAAATTAGGTTTTAATGTGCAATAGCATGTAGTGTTGGGTCCTTTATGTTAGGGGCAATGTCTGACAGTACAGGTACTATTGGGGTGCTAGGCCTCACTCCTTGTAGTTGTAGTGTTGAAGTAGTAACAACACCTATTGAACAAAGGGATTTTTACGTCTCACATATTAATGACATTAAAGTAGCAGAGGACATTACTTTCTGATCAGGGCTGCAGCACTCTTCACAGTGTCTCCCTGAATAGCAGGCTTCCGGATATCTGTTCTGGAGGAAACGTGACCCAAACTGTATGGAGGTGGTTCACGTGAATGGAGGTGGTTGGCCTCTCCTGCACAGCCGGGAAACAAAAGTGCCACTGTTTAAGTGTTGTAAAGTGCTATTGGGAAAGTTATAATTTATAGAGCACCATTAGCTTCAAGCGATAAGGGATTCACAGACATTACATAAAGACAATAAAAAATGCAAATACAAAAACTACAGTGATCAGGAGACAGGAGGAAGGAGGACCCTGCCCATGAGGGCTCACAATCTATAGCTACATATTAAGCCTAAGTCTCAAACATAGGCTGTTGAGCTCCAGCAATCCATTTTGAGAACACCTGATATAGTGTCCTAGAACTTTCCTGCATTCAAAAAACTGCTAATGGTTTTGGGAAAATAATCCCTATCTATTTTCCAATGGGTTTTGTTTTGTTGAGGTTCTTTATTTTTTTTATGTCAAGTATAAGTCTTTGGGAACCTCCATTCGGATTCATTAATTTCCCTCAGAATGTATTCAGTATACTAGTTACAGGTGACCCAACAAAGTGCTACCGTTATGTAAATAGAAACTATATGGGAATTTTTTTTCTTTCTAACCATTTTTATTGTCTTTTTACAGAACAAAATTTCAACAAACACACATGTGTAAATTTACATTAACATATATGTTCGAATGACAGAGTATCGACAGTTCTAGACATAATGATCTATTATTCACTATATTATATTGTTATTGTACATTTTTTAAACTATATACTACAATTCTGGATCATTTGATGACTTTCCTTGCAACACTTTTTTACAGATTGTATGGGGCTTTAGATGGGGGATGTGGCCAGCTACAGTCCACATAGTTTACTTTAATCTACGCCAGAGGAGGGCATAAATTATGTTTACATTAGCTTATGGCTTGCATTTGATTTTCTGAAGCTACTTAATAAAGTCTAAATAAATTCCCAATATATTTTTTTCTTGTTTAAGCCTTCATGTTTTATACTACATATTTTCTTAGTAAACCAGGAGCACAGAAGATGGTTCAGATGTTCCAAATTGTGTGGCTAGTTCACTTTAATTATAGTTCAAGATTGGGGAATGAATATAAAAATAAACCTTTCTGTTTAAAAAGGGAAAGATTAAGTAGAGAAGATGCTCGTGGGAGATTAGCCAAAAGCCAGTGACAGAAAACAGACAATAGCTTCAAGTAAGGTAGAAATATTCCAGATGAAGAACATTAACTCTGTTCTGGATTAGAAACTAAAATGTCAACATTCCCAACAGATTTCTATTCAAATAACCCTCTATTACAGAACATTCTGCTGAAAAACATCTAAATGAAGCATTTCACACCCTTCCTTTAGATGAATGTTGGTATTAAAGAGAAACCTCCGCAGTAAAAATGCTATCCAGTTAACTGGTGTAATGTTATAGAGCAGAAGCATCTGAACAGACTGACATATGGTTTTGCAAGACAATCTTCAGGATAACTTGTAACTTTCTGACTGAAATTTCTGCTCTATTTCTTAGAAGTTCAGTGAGAGGTTAGGGTTGGTAATTGCCATCCTTCCATTAATATATAAAAGACTGGAAGTATAACCATTGGCATAGAAAAAGCAAAGATTTCAAGCAATAAGTCATCCAAAAGAAGTTATACTAAATATTTTCCCACAAATTATAAAGTAATCTACTTAGTCTTTTCCCCTTTGTATCTGTATGAGGAGGCTGGACCTCTGAATACTTTCAGATACATACCCTGCTCACTAGAGGAGAAAGAGCAGAGAAACGGAATAGAGAAGCTGCTTTACTTAGTGAACTATATAACAAAGTTTACTATTATCACCTGCTCTATTCATTTCTGAAATAAAAAAAAAACAATAGCATAGCTTTAGTTACCTTTATAGCATCTAGATAACAACCATCGGAATTGTAGACTATTCCATAACCAAAAGAACTGTATAACAGGCCAGCTCTGCCTCATTATACATATTGCAATTGCAGGTCCAACATAAGCCAAAAGTGCAATCTCCTTATAAACCTATGTGAGAATTATATGCGTGGCTTATAATTACAATATAAGCGTGGCAAAGCAGGAAGTAGTTCTTAGTATATTCATTATCAGATCTGCCACAATAGAGATACAAATATCTATATCACAGAAAAAATGAATAATAGTTGATTTACCAGAAAAAATAGAAGAGTTATTTTTGGACTGCTTTATAACTGTGTGGGTGATATATACCACACAAACTTGAACACAGACTATATATTGGAACAGTTAATGTGTAAGGATGAATAAACAGTGTACACACAAGGCTTTACTGTTTTAACTTTAATGAGTTACTGTATTGAGCATTTAGAAAATGGTTTCTGTACTTTAGAATGTGCCTGCGCTGTATTATTTGTCCATGCGATATCTGTTTTCTATTAATGTGTATGATCACTGGATATCCATTACTATCTTACAAGGACTGAGCTGTATATAGAGTATTGTAAACATGTCTCAAAGGAATGAATGTCTTTCCATTTCTGCTTCCTGGAAAGTCTATGTATACAAGTCCGTTCCTGGCCCTTTGTAAATCAGCATCTGCTCCTTAGGGGCAGGTATAGCTGTAGCTCTTTGAATAGCGCTTCATCTATACCTTTTTTTTCTTTGAATATGCTTGCCTGCAAAAAAATTTTTTTCTACTCTTTATATCCCAGGGCAGAAGTGATCCTGGGAAATATCATAAGGAAGAAGAACTGGAGGTGAGTTTACCTTAAATCCCCCTTCTCCCTCCGCTTTGTGCATGATGGGCATTTTGAACACAGAAGCTGGATGGTTTGCCTACAGAGATTTGCTTTCCATAAAAATTGCATGGCTTTTTGCAAAGTTTACACTATCAGTTGCTGTATTGGTTTTTAACGATTAAGTAAGTTGAGATAGAAGGGAGCCGCAGGTTATATAGATTAAACAAGACACAAGATGCATTTATATGGTAAGTTAAAAAAAAAAAACAAAACAAACAAAACATTTTCCTTTATCAAAAATGTAGTAAAACATTACTGAACAAAAAAATTGTGGTTCGACACGTTAAACCAGAGACACATAGACCCAGGCACTGTGACTGTGGTAATCTTTTTCTGTTTGTCATCCATGACCTCCTTTCTTCAAAAATCAACATTTACAATTATGCTAATTATGCATTACCATAGCCCCTTCGTTCTACAGATTCACAGGTTGTTACAGGAGCACTTCCTCCCTCCCACTGTGGGACATTACAGCAGGCTGATGGAGGGAAGCAGTGCTGTGGGAGCAGGGGGAGGAATTCACCTTCACAGTGTAACAGCCTGTGAAGCTACAGCACGGAGAGGCTTCTGGCTCATTAGCAGAATTTTAAAAGTTGATTATAGAAAGAAAGACCACAGTCACAGTTCCTGAATCTATGAGAAAGTGTCCATGGTTTATCATGATGGATTGTGATGGTAGATTTCCTCAAAATTTTTGCTATTTGATTGAATAAATAAAGCAACGGGTGCTATGGAAAATTATTCCTACCTTCATAATGTAATTTTTTTTCAATATTACATATATTTTATATAAAGTTTTAAAAGAGAAGCATCACCCAGTAATGATATTAGTAGGAATTAAAGGGGTATTTCCATTTCAGAAAATAAATGCTTGTCTTTTAATAATGAAAAGTTATACAATTTTCCAATATACTTTATGTATCAATTCCTCATGGTTTTCTAGATCTCTGCTTGCTGTCATTATATAGAAAGCTTCATTGTTTATTTTCAGTGGATAGAAATCTGCCCATGGTCACACAGGTGCATGGCTCGTTATTACCCACAGCTCTGATTACTCTATATGATATTAACGAGCCGTGCACCTGTGTAACCATGGTCAGATTTCTCTCCACTTGAAGTAAATATAGAAGCTTTCTATCTAGAAAACTGTAAGGAATTGATACAGAAAGTATATTGGAAAATTGTATCATTTTTCATAATACAAACAACATCAATTTGCCAAAATGGGAACACCCCTTTAATGATGTTGATGATGTCCTATGGGGTCTATTTCTGTGGTTCCTATTGAAGTAGTTAAAGTCACATGTATAGGTAAAACTAATTTGCATGTCCTAAAAGTTTTATAATTTACAGGTATCATTCTTTGATAACTGGAGTAAAAGCTTTTTTTTCTTCTACAGGAGATCAAGTCTGGTTATAACAACTAAATTATACTGGGGAGGAAAGTAAGTTTAGTAATATTTTATGTAGTAACACAGAACCAAACTAGTGTTATTTCCTAATATAAGGAATGTGATGTGACTAATTCTGGTTTGAGTCCTTGTTTTTCCTTTCATATCCTCATTTAAAATTGAGTGCTTCATATTGTGTATGGCTCAACTCCATAAACTCAATATATATTGGAAGTAAATGAGTGTAATAAAAGTATTGAGCACTCAGATCTCATTTCCATTGGCTCTAAAGTAAGAAGCAGCAGTTAAGAGAAATGGATTGACATAGCAGATGCTTATGCACCACTAGTTATGCATTCATAATCCTATAGGGAGTAATGGCTAAATTACTCTAGATAATAGTGTTCAGTATTTTATCAGGCTATTTTCCCATTACTCCCTATGGGAATTGATTGCATATCTGAGAATAAAATGTCTTTGATGTTAAAGGAGAAGTTATTATGTTTAGATACACTGAGCAAGATATATAATCTACAAAATATAATCCCTGATGGGAAGAAATTTGTCTTACTACTGCCACCTATAGGGGACTACTTAGTTGCGACTCTCTACTAGGTGGATGTTCATTAGAAAAATCTGTAAATTTTAAAGGGAACCTGTCACCAGGGACCTCATTTTTCACTAAACACAGATTGTAAAAGCCCATGACACCTGCAGTGCAAACATGCCTTTCTGCCTTTTCTAAGCATTTGTATTACAATATAATTGTGTGTTATAACTTACTCTTTCATCCTGACAAAATCCTGGGGTAGTCACAGGGGCTGGACTTTGGTTTGGATGCATTTCAAAAAACAACATGTGACCTGTCTGAGCTGCAGGATGTCTCCATGTTTGTGCTCCTGTACAGCTTGTCCCTCCCCCACTGATATCAGACTGACCAGGCTGTGACCTCTGAGAAAAAGCAGGAGGAGGAGCTATACAGGAGCACAAAGGTGGGGGCCAAGCTCTGAGGAGTAACACAGACAAGCCTTGGGCGGCACAGTGGCTGAGTGAGTAGCACTTCTGCCTTGCAGCACTGGAGTCCTGGGTTCAAATCCCACTCAGGTCAACATCTGCAAAGAGTTCTCTCCGTGTTTGCGTGGGTTTCCTCCGGGTACTCCGGTTTCCTCCCACACTCCAAAACATACTGTTAGGCTGTTTAGATTGTGAGCCCCATGGGGACAGGGACCAATTTGACATGCTTGTGCAGCGCTGCGTAATCTGTGTGCACTATATAAATAAAGAATTATTATTATTATTATTAAGCCACATGTTGTTTTTTTAAATGCATCTAAACCAAAGTCCAGACCCTGTGACTACCCCAGGATTTTGTCATGGAGCAAGAGTAAGTTACAACTCACAATTATATTGTAATGCAAATGCATAGAAAAGGCAGATTTGCACTGCAGGTGTAATGGGTTTCTGTAACCTGTCTTTAGTGAAAAATGAGGTCCCTGGTGATAGGTTCCCTTTAAGGGGAGGTAGACTCAAGATCTCATATAGTTTATCAAAACCTTATACTTTACTGACAAGAACAACACTGTCTGAATCAGTGGTGTCAACATATGGGAGTTGCGTAGAGGAACACTGTTTTTCATACTATCCACTCACAGTCATACTCACTTAGAAATACTGTGAGACTGTACAAGTGCAGATGAAAACCTAAATAAAATATAGCGTTGTGCACATGCCTTTGTTTAAAACTCTGTAGGACTGGCCTGTGATGGACCCAGCTCTACCCCAATACTGGATCCCAGAGGTCTAGCAGAAGACAACCAAATTTACAGGCTACTAGGATCTGTAGGAGTTGATGAAATGTGGTTCCTCTTAATAATTTTATATCCTAGGCCCAAACAGCCCCAGCATTATGATCAGTATGTCAGACTTTACTTTTAGGAACGCAATATCACCTTTACATATTGATCCATGTATTTTTCTAGGGCGGAAACCGAGAGAGGATTGTCAAGAAAACACATCATTGAAGGTAACAAGTTTTTGTTTTCCGCAACTTTATGTGTATTTCTAACATAATCTGTTCTAATTCATTTACAGTGTGACTTGAGTCATAAGGGAGATATGAGGCTTTCTTTGAATATCAAGTCTGCATGGAAAGGAATGCAAATTTTTGCAAGGATTAGAAACACAGATCTATGAATAAATCAAAGGAACAAGTAAAAATATACATGCAGAAAATAAGGGAATGTTATGTACCGACAGTTTCTATTAATTTTGCTTAGGGCCTCAGGGTTTGCGCATGTTGCCATAATATGTACATGAGCTATATATTCAGATTAGTGAAAAAGACTGGACCCTGTCCTGTGAAAGAAGACAAGACTGACCCATATACATATTGACTGTTTCAGGCTATGTTCACATCTGCTATAAGAGCAGAACAAATAACTCAAGTCAGATATTTAAAAAACATGGCCACCAATAGAGCCCAAATGATCCCAATGACTAATGTGATGTGTTGGGCTGTCATTTCTGTGCCACCCAAAGAGACACACAATTATAAATTCACCTCATTCAAGATTAAGATCCAAGGTTTTTAATTTTTAGAGTTGAATATACATGGACGAGATCCTGTCCTGATAGAGAAGAAAATCCTGTTCCAAGTAAATACTTTGTTAGGCAATGTTCACATCTCTTAAAGTAAAAAACTGTGTAAATAATAAAAGTGCCAGATGTTTAAAGTTATGGGCACAAATGGAGCCGAAACAATCCCAAAAATTGTTGCGCTGAGCTTCCATATCAGTGTCAATCAAAATGTTCCATGATGATATATTACATACAGTTTTTAGACCTGAGCTCTGTATTGACTACAATTTGGAAGAGTTGTCGGGATAATTTGAGCCAAAAATGAATATTAACTAATTAAAAACTAATATTCTCTGCATCACATTTTTTTGGAGCATTTGTAGGCGTAAACTAAGCCAACTAATAAGAAGTTAGACTGGACGAACCAAAGCCACAGCAGATTTACCAAGCAACTCGAGTCACTCGATAATCTGATTGTTTTAGTTTATCTCCTCCATTGTTTATACAGTATATTTAAACAAATTTTTGGAAGTCTTGTTAAAGAGAATAAATCTATTTTCTTCTGCCGATGGGTAGAATATACACTTTGATATTCCCACTTCCAGCGTCTTTGTGCCATATGTTAACTATGCCTCAGAGAGAGCAATTCAGGACAGATGAAGTGATTTTCTAAAAGGTCGGATAAGTACCTCATTTAAGCTTCTCTCTTACCGTATGTTTTCATCTTTGTTCTGCTCGTAGGATTAAAAGGCTCTCTCCAGAGGATGCAGTTGGAATATGTGGATGTGGTGTTTGCAAACCGGCCGGATAATAATACCCCCATGGAAGGTTAGTAAGGGATGATTGATTCTGATTTACAGGCTCCCATCACCTGTTGCTGGAAAATTTAATTCAGTGTATACAGGCCAGAGATGGGCAGCATGCCATAATACACAGCATGGGCACATTATCTCAAAGCCTGTCTGATTCTCAAATTTATGAAACCTAATAACCGAGATTGATATCTATTCTAGCGGAAGCCAGACCTCCATCAGTAGATCACCATCTCTTTTTGTATTTTCTTCCGAATACAGAGGCTTCATTTGTCTGTGACCTCTCCGGCAATTTTTTTTATCTACAAAATATTGTAATTTCGATGCTTTCGTGAGGCGCATAATATTAAATCTAAGCTTCTCAGCTGGAATCACCCACTCAGTCATGCTTCATGAAGCATCATGGATACTAATCATACAGAGCTGGATATTAATAACACAAATGACTGTGTTTATTTACTCATATTCTGTTATATAACACGGCAATACAGAGAAATAGAGTGATTGAGCAGAGTTCATTATATTTTATAATTATATGATTACAAAGAGCACGTTTATATAAATGTGTCCCCAATTACAGCTGTCTGCCTGATAGCTGTATGATATCCAAGGGCGGCACCACATGGCATGGTTATAATATTATTAAAAATTAGAATTTCTTTGTCTTTTACATTGTACTGTGCATTATTCACAAAAAACAAGCCCTCTTTTGTGTGTATGAACTGTGGCTAGGTTGCTGCCATTTTGGGAAGGATTGAACTACATGCAGCTCCTCTGCAACCTAGCCCTCTCCAGCTAGGGTTATTAGAGTAATAGACGGCCAGTCCAGTCAGCTGCTGGGGGTGGCATCCAGGAACTCCTTTATATACCTGCCCAGTTCCATTACACATGCTGGTTCTTCTAGTCTCCTCATACCTTTTCCCGATTTCTCAACCTCTCTTTAGTTATTTGATTCAACATTTTGGTTTTGGTTTCTCTCCGGCCCCACTTGTTTGTCTGTATCTGTTGTTTATCCTTTTGTGTCCTTGTCTGTACCCATCTGCTCCACCATCAAGCAGCTGCCAGACAAAGTAAGTTTTCCATGCAGGGTCCCCAGGGTCTGTTAACAGGTTCCTAATAGTGGGTTTGCCTTTATTAGAATGGTTTATCTGCAGGAACATCACAGGTTTATCAGGGCCATAACGAGAACAGGTGTGTGCCAGCTCACCTTCCCCCTGGATTTAGTTCTCATCGAGCACAGGCCACCCCACTGCAAGGAGCAAATAGCATATACACAAATTCCAGGTCCAGCTCGTAAAAACCTTGAACAATCTCCTTTATTAATGCATATTTAGAACATACTGGTCAACGCTTTTCAGGCAGAGTTGCTTGAAATGCTTTGACGTTTGGACTTTATTGTAACCTGGATGTTCTGAATATGTGCTAATAAAGGAGATTGTTCAAGGTTTTTAAGAGCTGGACCTTGAATTTGTGTATATATTATAAGGGTGGTATCCTGCAGGGACATTGCAGGGTGAGTTCGCCACCGCCTACCCAGTCTGATAGCTTGTGCCAAGTCTGGTTGTGGTTGAACTGTTGCTGGACAGGCATCTGACAACCCCACACTGTAAAATACCCTCTTAGTGTCTCCTACATAGCATAATGCCACTTTCTTGTATATATGTAACTGATAAATCCATTACCCCACTGATAATGCCTCCCCCTTCAGTGGCCCCCTACTTCTGATACCCCTTTTCTGTTTGCATCCTACTTGAAATATTTTTTGTAGTCCCTTCCTTGTAATACATCCTTTTTTTATAGCTCACCCACTTATTATTTCCCCCTTTCTGTACCCCAAACTCTTGTAGTCTTTCCTTTACATCCCAGCTTAACACCCAAACCTATTTAACACCTCCTTATAATACTAGTGTAGACTCCCTTCCTCTTTGCATCACACCAAAAATAGTTACACCTAAATAAGCTTCTTTTTGTTTTGCTAGAAAGATGGAATTCAGATACAGGTCTATCCAACGGAGTAAAATGTTAACATAAGCCCTAATAGAAGGAGACTTTTAAATCATTGTTCTTTTAGAAGATGATATGTGAAATATTATAAATGATCACATGTACAATAAGATGTAAAGACAAGACTATATGGTGAACCTGATCTGTATAGGGGGTTATATTTTGAGAGGATACACTCTGCTGTATTACATTTGTAGCATATTGGGGGAGTATTGTTGTTTTTGAAAGAGGAATTTACAGGTCACCAAATGACATTTTCAACATAGCAATCCATATTTCATGTATTGTTATGTTATGGATTTGGCAAGATGGTTATTTATCTAGGTCTCTGTTGTACCGTGTAGTCAGTAAGAGTCTTTAATTAAATGTGAAGTGCAGATTTGTTCTGAAAAATGGATTAAAGTTGTCCATGATACTTCAATAGCTGTCAGCCAAGCACTTGACACAACCTGGTTTATGGCTTTGAGCAATAAAACTTATTTTCATGAATGAATACTTTTATATTTCACAAAGCAATACAAAAACAATATATAATATCAATAAAATACACAGGACTATGTTTTTACATTGAAACTACAGCATTCACCGCAACAGTTATTCACTGTCCCTTCAGTTCTCATGAGGGTACCATTACTCCATCTGAAAGGAGGTGCACACAGGCAATTCTTGCTCTATTCATTTTTTGTGGAGATATTAGGAGATAACCAAGTGCAGTACCTGGCTGTATCAACATGAATAGAGGAGCATTAATGTCTCTATTCAGAGGAAGAAACAGGAGTGGACTCCCAAGCAGGGTTGGTTCCAGGTATCAGTAATCTCAGTAGTGAATTCATATAGCGGCATTAAAGCATTAAAAATTCTGAAAATTCAGTCTCCTGTTCACTAAAATGTTCTCCAGTTTATTATACCAAACAGCACCCTCATTGTTAATGTATATAAAGCCACCCTCACCCCCCCCCCCCCCCATGGATTCCCTCCAGCAGCCCTGGGCCCTGGCACTTGCCCTGCTCCCAATTATGAGATTAGGTAATATACTTGTAAAACACAGGTTCTTCTTGTGTCTTCCTCTTTGTTTATTCTGTAGGCTGTAGAGATGAGCGAGTATACTCGTCCGAGCTTGATGCTCGTTCGAGTATTAAGGTACTCGAAACGGCTCATTGCTCGGACGAGTATTTCCCCTGCTCGAGATCGAGCATTTAATTAAAAAAACACAGTGAAGAACAATGAAGAATAGAATAAAAACAGTGAACACAGGATCATTTAAGTGAAAAACACAGTGAAAACACATTGAAGAGTAGATTACAGATGTTCGGCACATCTGCTTACTTGTCGGAAGATACGTGCGAAACGGTGCGAACAAAATAGTATGTGAGGAACAATATATATGTGTGAAGAACACAGTGAGCAAGACAGAGACATCGGGGAACAGGACAGAGACATCGGGAAACAGGATAGAGACACCGGGGAGCAGGACAGAGACACCGTGGAGCAGGACAGAGACATCCGGGAGCAGCACAGAGACATCGGGGAGCAGCACAGAAACATCGGGGAGCAGCGCAGAGACATCGGGGAGCAGCGCAGAGGCATCGGGGAGCAGCGCAGAGGCATCGGGGAGCAGCGCAGAGGCATCGGGGAGCAGCACAAAGGCATCGGGGAGCAGCGCAGAGGCATCGAGGAGCAGCGCAGAGGCAATGGGGAGCAGCGCATAGGCAAAGGGGAGCCGCGCAGAGGCAACGGGGAGCAGCGCAGAGGCATCGGGGAGCAGCGCACCTTTATTGTATTTTTTTTAAGCTTGTTGATACTTAATCTTTGTTTCTATATTTGTCTAAAATGGACAATAACATTTAAACAAATAAAGATGTTCTTCGATAAGCAATAGTATTGTTCCTCAATATGGAGAAGTACAGACTAAGGTCAGCTTTCCAAATGTACAGTTATAATGTACATCAGTATTAACTGAGATGTGTTCTGTAGTAGGGTGCAGGGTAAAAAGGTACGCACAGTGTGCGATGGGGGGTGGGTAAGGGGAATGCCCCCCCCCCCAGCAACTAGTTAAGCCTGCACCAGGAACTGCTGCCAGGTATAGAGAAAATCTACAGCAGGCACTGCCCGGCCGCAGCAGGAGGAGTGGGGTTTATATCAAGCACTGCTGCACCTTGCACCATATATACAATTCTGCAATCTAGAATCTATGTCGGGACAAACAATCTTTTTATCCATGAATGCTGATATATGTGGAAATTCAAAGTCGACAGTAATCTATGTAATGTTGCTCTTATTAATATTCGTTGATTGTTGACTATTATATTGTAAAGCAAAATTGGTTGCCTTTGAACAAATTAATACTATAGACATTGAGAGACATTGTCACATATTCAGGTTTATATATATAATTACGAAAAATGTTTATAATAACATTTTGTTATGTTACATAAGCGATTGTGACAGATATTTTGTTTACTTATTACAATTGTAGCTAAACCTACTTAAATGGTGGTCACAGAATAGTGGTCTATTTGTTGATAGGCAACCTGAACTAGCACACACTACTAGAGATGAGCGAGCACTAAAATGCTCGAGTGTTTGTTATCGAGACGAACTTTTCCAGATGCGCGAGGTGCTCGTCTCGAATAACGAACCCCATTGAAGTCAATGGGAGAACTCGAGCATTTTTCAAAGGGATCATGGTCGGGAATAAAATGTGTTATTTAACTGAAAAAGAGTCTTCTGATAAGTTAGCAGATGTATCAAACATCTGCATCTATTCTTCACGTTCCGCGCGTTATATATCTCCCGACAAGTTAGCAGATGTGAAGAACAGTGAAGAATAGAATAAAACAGTGAACCGTGAACACAGGATCATTTAAGTGAAAAACGCAGTGAAAAACACAGTGAAGAATAGATTGCTGATGTACGGCACATCGCTTATCTTGTCCGGGATCCAATCCTCTTTTCCATGAAGTCTCCCCGATGCCTCTGTGCTGCTCCCATTGCCATTGCGCTGTTCCCCGATGCCTCTGCGACGCAGAGGCATCGGGGAGCAGCGCAGAGGCATCGGGGAGCAGCGCAATGGCAATGGGGAGCAGCACAGAGGCATCGGGGAGACTTCAGTGGAAGAAGAGGAGTGGATCCCGGGACAAGTAAGCAGATGTGCCGTACATCAGCAATCTATTCTTCACTGTGTTTTTCACTGCGTTTTTCACTTAAATGATCCTGTGTTCACTGTGTTCACTGTTTTTATTCTATTCTTCACTGTTCTTCACATCTGCTAACTTGTCGGGAGATAATATACGCGCGGAACAGTGAAGAATAGATAGCAGATGTATGCAAACATCTGCAATCTATTCTTCACTGTTCCGCGCGTATATTATCTCCCGACAGGCCTTAGGTTATTTCCTATATAAGGAATGTGATTGTGCCTATTCCTGGTTTGTAGTCCTTGTTTTTTCCTTTCATATCCTCATTTACAATTGAGTGCCCTTTCAGATTTGTGTATGGCTCAACTTCCATAAACTCAAATTATCTATTGGAAGTAAATGAGTTTAATAAAGTTTGAGCACTCAGATCTCTTTCCATTGGCTCTAAAGTAAGAAGACTAGCAGTTTGAGAAATGATTTGACATAGCAGAGCTTTATCACCACTGTTATGCATTCATAATCCATAGGGAGTCAAATGGTTCTAAATCACTCTAGATATATTGTTCCAGTATTTTTATCAGGCTATTTTCCCATTACTCCCTATTGGACATATGATGGCATATCGGGAATAAAATGTCTTTGATGTTAAAGGATAAGTTTATTATGTTTAGATACAACTGGCATCAGATATCTAATCTACAAAATATAATCCCTGATGGTGAAGAAATTTGTTCTTACTACTGCCCCTATAGGGGACTATTCTTAGTTGCGACTCTCTACTAGGTTGATGTTCATTAAAAAATCTGTAAATTTTAAAGGGAACCTGTCACCAGGACCCCTCATTTTTTGTTTTCACTAAACACACGATTGTAAAGCCCATGACACCTGCAGTGCAACCATGCCTTTCTCCTCCATGCTTTTCGAAGCATTTTTCTTACACTCATAATTGTGTGTTCTGAATGTCACTCTTGCCAATCCTGACAACCATCCTTTGGGTGTCTCAGCCCTTTTCTTGGCTCTTGTTGGATTTGCTTGTCATCAATCAAAAACAACATGTGACCTGGTCTGAGCTGGCAGGATGTCTCCCATGTTTGTGCTCCTGTACAGCTTGTCCCTCCTCCCCCCCCACTATATCAGACTGACCAGGCTGTAGACCATTCTGAGAAAAACGCCAGAGTGAGGAGCTATACAGGACCAAAGGGTGGGGGCCAAGCTCTGAGATACAACAGTACAGCCTTGGGCGGCACAAGTGGCTGAGTGAGTAGCACTTCTGCCTTGTCAGCACTGGAGTCCTGGGCCTTTCAAATCCCCCTCGGTCAACCTGAAAAGAGTTTTCTCGTCCGTGTTGCCGTGTTTTTCCCTCCGCCCTCTCCATTCTCGGTTACTCCGTTTCCTCCCCCCAGGGGCTCCACTACTGTTTTAGCTGTTTTTGATTGTCTCGGCACTATCCTGGGACAGGGACCAACTTTTGACAACATGCTTGTGCAGCGACGCGTAATCTGTGTGCACTATATAAATAAAGATATATTATTATTATTAATTAAGCCACATTTGTTTTTTTTTTAATGCATCTAACCAATATCTACACCCCTGGTCGAGCGCTTTCACCCCCAGGGATATTTGTCATGGCCAAAGAAAGTTACAACTCCCTTATATTGTAATGCAATGCATACGGAAAGGCAGTTTGCACTGCCAAGGTTGAATGGTTTTCTGTAACCTGTCTTTAGTGAAAATGAGGTCCTGTGTGATAGGTCCCTTAGGGGAGGTAACTCAAATCTCATAGAGTTTAAAAAACCTTAATACTTTACTGACACATAAACACTGTCTGAATCAGTGGTGTCAACATATGGAGGTTTGCGTAGGGAACACTGGTTTTTTCATACTATCCACCTCACAGTCATACTCACTTAGAAATACTGTGAAGACTGTACAGTCAGAAAAAACCTACATAAAATAGTCGTTGTGGCACATGCCTTTGTTTAAAACTCTGTAGGACTGGCCTGTGATGGACCCCAGCTCTACCCACAATACTGGATTCCAGAGGTCTAGCAGAAGACAACCAAATTTACAGGCTACTAGGATCTGTAGGATTGATGAATGTGGTTTCCTCTTAATATTTTATATCCTAGGTCCAACAGCCCCCAGCATTATGATCAGTATGTCAGACTTTACTTTTTAGGACGCAATATCCCGTTTTAACATATGATCCATGATTTTTCTAGAGGGCGGAAACCCGAGAGAGGATTGTGGCTATAAAAACACATCATTGAAGGTGACACAAGGTTTTTGTTTTCCGAACTTTAATGTGTAATTTCTAACATCATCTGTTTCTATCTTTACGTGGACTTGAGTCATAGAGGGAGATATGAGGCTTTCTTTGAATATCAGTCTCATGGAAAGAATTCAAATTTTTTTGCAAGGTTAAAAACGACAGATCTACTGAATAAATCAAGGAAACAAGTAAAAATATCAGTCAGAAAAAGATGGAATTTATGTACCGACCTTCTTTAATTTTTGCTTAGGGCCTCAGGGTTTTGCGCATGTTGCCATAATAGGGGGGGATGTACATAGAGCTATATATTCCAGATTAGTGAAAAAGACTGTAACCCTGTCCTGTGAAAGAGACAAGACTTGACCCATTACATATGACTGTTTCAAGGCTAATGTTCACATCTGTATTGAGCAAACAAATAACTCAAGTCAGATTCTTAAAAAAAATGCGCACCAATAGAGCCCAAATGATCCCAATTACTAAATGTGATGTGTTGGGCTGTCATTTTCTGTGCACCCCCAAAGAGACAACACAATTATAAATTTGCCTCATTCCGATTAGATCCAAGGTTTTTAATTTTTAGATGTGAATATACATGGGACAGATCTGTCCTGATAAGAAAAAATCCTTTTCCAGTAATATCTTGTTAGGAGTGCACATGTTCACATCTCTTAAAGTAAAAAACTGGTAAAATAAAAGTGCCAGATGTTTAAAGTTTGGGCACAAATGGAGCCGAAACATCCCAAAAATTGTTGCGCTGACTTCCATAATCAGTGTCAATCAAAATGTTCCATGATGATATATTACATACAGTTTTTTAGACGAGCCTCTGTATTGTTACAATTTGGAAGAGTTGTAGGGATATTTGAGTGAGCCAAAAACGAATATTAACTAATTATCACTAATATTCCTTGCATCACATTTTTTTTGGAGCATTTGTAGGCTAAACTAAGCCAACATAATAAGTTAGACTGGACGAACCAAAGCCACAGCAGATTTCCCAAGGCAACTCGAGTCCTCTATAATCTGATTGTTTTAGTTTATCTCCTCCATTGGTTTATACAGTATATTAAACAAATTTTTGAAGTCTTGTTTAAAGGAATTAAATCTATTTTCTTCTCTGCCGATGGTAGAATATACCTTTGATATTCCCACTTCCAGCGTCTTTGTGCCGATCTGTGTTACTATGCCTCAAGAGAGCAATTCAGACGATGAAGTGATTTTCTAAAGGTCGGATAAGTACCTTCATTTAAGCTTCTCTCTACCGTATGTTTTCAACTTTGTTCTGCTCGTAGGAGTTAAAGGCGCTCTCTCCAGAGGATGCAGTTGGAAATATGTGGATGTGTGTGGTTTCAAACCGGCCGGATAATAATACCCCCATGGAAGGTTAGTAAGGGATGATTGATTCTGATTTCCAGGCTCCCAAACCTGTTGCTGGAAAATTTAATTCATGTATATATCGGCCAGAGATGGGCAGCATGCCATAAACACAGCATGGGCACATTATCTCAAAGCCTGTCTTATTCTCAAATTTCATGAAACCTATAACCGAATTGATATCTATTCTTGCGGAAGCCAGACCTCCTCTTAGATCACCATCTCTTTTTGTATTTTCATTCCGATACAGAGGGTTCTTTGCTCTGTGACCTCTCCGGCATTTTTTTTTATCTACAAAATATTGTAATTTCGATGCTTTCGTGAGGCGCATAATATTAAATCTAGCTTCTCAGCTGAAATCACCCACTCAGTCAGCTTCATGAAGCATCATGGAATACTAATCATACAGAGCTGGATATTAATAAAAAACAAAATGACTGTGTTTATTTACTCATATTCTGTTTATATAACACGGCGATACGAGATAGAGTGATTGACAAGTTCCTTCTAAATTTTTATAATTATATGATTACATAGTCACGTTTGTATAAATGTGTCCCCAATTACAAGCTGTCTGCCTGATAGCTGTATGATATCCAAGGGCGGGCACCACATGGCATGGTTATAATATTATTAAAAAATCAAATTTCTTTGTCTTTTACATTTTTATTACTGTGCATTATTCCCAAAAACAACCCCTCTTTTGTGTGTATGAACTGTGGCTTAGGTTGCTGCCATTTTGGGAAGGATTAACTACAATGCAGCTCCTCTGCACCTAGCTCTGTCCACCTAGGGTTATTATAGTATAGACGTCCAGTCCGTCAGCTGCTGGGGTGTCATCCAGGAACTTTATATACCTGCCCAGTTCCATTACACATGCTGGTTCTTCTAGTCTCCCTCATACCTTTTTCCCGATTCTCGACCTCTCTTTTTATTTGATTCACATTTTGGTTTTGTTTCTCTCTCGCCCCACTTGTTTGTCTGTATCTGTTGTTTTATTTTTCCTTTTGTGTCCTTGTCTGTACCCATCTGCCTCCCCATCAAGCAGCTGCCAGACAAAGTAAGTTTTCCATGCAGGGTCCCCAGGGTCTGTTTAACAGTTCCTAATAATGGGTTTGCCTTTATTAGAACGGGTTTATCTGCAGGAACACATAGGTTTATCAGGGCCGTAACGAGAACAGTGTGTGCCAGCTCACCTTCCCTCTGGCTTTATTCTCAATCGAGCACGGGGCCACCCCACTGCAAGGAGCAAATAGCATATACACAATTCCAGGTCCAGCTCGTAAACCTTGACTTCTCCTTTATAGTGCCAATATTTAACATACTGGCAACGCTTTTCAGGCAAGTTGCTTGAAATGCTTTGACGTTTGGTCTTTATTGTAACCTGGATGTTCATATGTGCTAATAAAGGAGATGTTCAGGTTTTTAGAGCTGACCTGATTTGGTTATATTATAAGGGTGTATCCGCAGACATTGCAGGGTGAGTTTCGCCACCCGCCTACCCAGTCTGATAGCTTGTGCCAAGTCCTGGTGTGGTGAACACTGTTGCTGGACAGGCATCTGACAACCCCACACTGTAAAATACCCTCTTAGTTGTCTCCTACATAGCATAATGCCACTTTCTTGTATAGATTGTAACGAATAATCCATTACGCCCCTGATATTGCCTCCCCTTGTCCATGCCCCCTCCTTCTTCCCCCCTCTTATCTTTTCATCCTACCCTCGTTTTCCCTCTTTTTTTTTGTTGTCCCCTTCCTTGTAATACATCCTTTTTTATAGCTCACCCACTATTATTTCCCCCTTTCTGTACCCAAACTCTTGTAGTCTTTCCTTTACATCCCAGCTTAACACCCAAACCTATTAACACCTCCTTATATACTATGTACGCGCCCTATCCCTCTTTCCTCACACACCAAAAATAGTTTACACCTAATAAGCTTCTTTTTGTTTTCTAGAAGATGGAATTCAGATAAAGGTCTATCCAAGGAGTAAATGTTAAATAAAGCCCTAATAGAAGGAGCGCTTATTAATCATTTCTACTTTAGTAGATGTAGTGAAAATATTATAATGATCAATGTACAAGTAAGATGTAAAGACAAGACTAATGGTGACCCTGATCTGTATAGGGGGTTATATTTTGAGAGGACACTCTGCTGTATTACATTGTAGCATTTGGGGCGTATTGTGTGTTTTTGAAGAGGAATTTACAGGTCACCAAAATACATTTTCAACATAGCAATCCATATTTCATGTATTGTTATGTTATGGATTTGGCAAGATGGTTATTTATCTAGGTCTCGTTGTACCGTGTAGTCAGAAGAGTCTTTAATTAAATGTGAAGTGCAGTTTGTTCTGAAAAATGGATTAAAGTTGTCCATGATACTTCAATACTGTCAGCCAGCACTTGACACAACCTGGTTTATGGCTTTGAGCATAAAAACTTATTTTCATGAATGAACACTTTATATTTCACAAAGCATACAAAACATTTAATATCAATAAAAATACACAGGACTATGTTTTTACATTAAAACTACAGCATTCACACAACAGTTTATCACTGTCCCTTCAGTTCTCATGAGGGTACCATTACTCCCATCTGAAAGGAGGTGCACACAGGCAATTCTGCTCTATTCATTTTTTGTGGAGATATTAGGAGATAACCACGTGCAGTACTGGCTGTATCAAAACGAATAGAGGAGCATTAATGTCTTCTATTCAGAGGAAGAAACATGGTATACTCCCAAGCAGGGTTGTTTTCCAGGTATCAGTAATCTCAGTAGTGAATTCATATAGCGGCATTAAGCATTAAAATTCTGAAATTCAGTCTCCCTGTTCACTAAATGTTCTTCCAGTTTATTATACCAACAGCACCCTCATTGTTAATGTTATAAAGCCACCCTCACCTCCCCCCCCCCCCATGGATTCCCTCCACAGCCCTGGGCCCTGGCACTTCCCTGCTCCCATTAATGAGATTAGGTAATATACTTGTAAAACACAGGTTCTTCTTGTGTCTTCCTCTTTGTTTATATCTGTAGGCTGTAGAGATGAGCGAGTATACTCGTGCCGAGCTTATGCTCGTTCGAGTATTAGGTACTCGAAACGGCTCATTGCTCGGACGAGTATTTCCCCTCTCGAGATCGAGCATTAATTAAAAAACACAGTGAAGAACATGAAGAAATGAATAAAACAGTGACACAGGATCATTTAAGTGAAAAACCCAGTGAAAACCCATTAAGAGTAGATTACAGATGTTCGGCACATCTGCTTACTTGTGGAAGATACGTGCGAAACGTGTCGAACAAAATAGTATGTGAGAACAATATATATGTGTGAAGACACAGTGAGCAAGACAGAGACATCGGGGAACAAGGAACAGAGACATCGGGAACGATAGAGACAACCGGGGACAGGACAGAGACAACCGTGGAGCAGGACAGAGACTCCGGGAGCAGCACAGGACATCGGGAGCAGCACAGAAACATCGGGGAGCAGCGCAGAGACATCGGGGAGCAGCGCAGAGGCATCGGGGAGCAGCGCAGAGGCATCGGGGAGCAGCGCAGAGGCATCGGGGAGCAGCGCAGAGGCATCGGGGAGCAGCGCGCAGGCAATCGAGGAGAGCGCAGAGGCAATGGGGAGCAGCGCACAGGCAAGGGGAGCCGCGCAGAGGCAACGGGGAGCAGCGCGAGGCATCGGGGAGCACGCAGAGGCATCGGGAGCAGCGCAATGGCAATGGGGAGCAGACAGCACAGAGGCATCGGGGAGACTTCATGGAAGACCGAGGAGTGGATCCCGGACAAGTAAGCAGATGTGCCGTACAATCAGCAATCTATTCTTCTTACTGTGGTTTTTCACACTGCGTTTTTCCACTTAAATGATCCTGTGTTCACTGGGTTCACTGTTTTTATTCTATTCTTCACTGTTCTTCACATCTGCTAACTTGTCGGGAGATAATATACGCGCGGAACAGTGAAGAATAGATTGCAGATGTTTGCATACATCTGCTAACTTATCAGAAGACATTCTTTTTCAGTTAAATAACACATTTTATTCCCGAACCATGATCCCTTTGAAAAATGCTCGAGTCTCCCATTGACTTCAATGGGGTTCGTTATTCGAGACGAGCACTCGAGCATCTGGAAAAGTTCGTCTCGAATAACAAACACTCGAGCATTTTAGTGCTCGCTCATCTCTAGTAGGCTGTGCTAGTTCAGGTTGCCTATCAACAAATAGACCACTATTCTGGGTGACCACCATTTAAGTAGGTTATAGCTACAATTGTAATAAGTAAACAAAAATATCTGTCACAATCGCTTATGTAACATAACAAAATGTTTATTATTAAAACATTTTTCGTAATATATATATAAAACCTGAAATATGTGACAATGTCTCTCAATGTCTATAGTATTAATTTGTTGCAAAGGCAACCAATTTTGCTTTACAATATAATAAGTCAACAATCAACGATATTTAATAAGAGCAAACATTACATAGATTACTGTCGACTTTGAATTTCCACATTATTCAGCATTTTCATGGATAAAAAGATTGTTTGTCCCGACATAGATTCTTAGATTGCAGAATTGTATATATGGTGCAAGGTGCAGCAGTGCTTGATATAAACCCCACTCCTCCTGCTGCGGCCGGGCAGTGCCTGCTGTAGATTTTCTCTATACCTGGCAGCAGTTCCTGGTGCAGGCTATAACTAGTCTGCTGGGGGGGGGGGCATTCCCCTTACCCACCCCCCATGCGCACACTGTGCGTACCTTGTTACCCTGCCACCCTACTACAGAACACATCTCAGTTAATACTGATGTACATTATAACTGTACATTTTGGAAAGCTGACCTTAGTCTGTACTTCTCCATATTGAGGAACAATACTATTGCTTAATGCGAAGAACATCTTTATTTGTTTAAATGTTTATTGTCCAGTGTTAGACAAATATAGAAACAAAGAATTAAGTATCAACAAGCTTTAAAAAAAAATACAATAAAGGTAGAAGATACTTTAGAATGTGTGCACGTAAACTGATGATTCTGGCCCCACAGATCCAAAACTGTAATAGCATCAAAAGAAGGTAGCAGCATTCCAGTACTTAGTGAAATTGAAGGGTGTTCATTTATTCCCCTGATATCACAGCAATATTTCGGCATTACTTATTTGTCAAGCATATGCAAAGACAACGGGGCACATTTACTAAGAACAGTGCAAACTGCACTATATGTATTTTGCCTGTGTAGTGTGCAGGGGGAACCAGATTCAGGATTTCTGGCATCTGCTCTTCATGAATCTGGCGCTCCATGCCCTGCTTCGACAGAGTGAACCACTACTTTTTTGGTGGACCTTTAACGTAGGACATGCTACACAATTCTTTCGGACTATGCATGATAAATGTGGCGCACGGTACGACTGAGCACCGTAATGCCTCCTTCAGTGCAGAAATTTGTGTTGCATGAAGAATAGTGCAGCAGCCACAAAGCGGTCGTGTGTGACACATATGTAGCACGGACACTTCTTGAATACCTGTGCAAGCAGTTTGCACTAGAAAGAACATGCAAAGTCAGACAGAAAACTGGCGCAAAAGCCCTTAGTAAAGGTGTACCAACATGTAGATGAAGTATTGAATTTGTAAAATTAAGTACAGGCGGTCCCCTACTTAAGAACACCTGACTTACAGACGACCCCTAGTTACAAATGGACCGCTGGATGTTGGTAATTTACTGTACTTTAAGCATAGGCTAAAATAAAGAACTATAATAGTTATTAAAGGTGTCTGCAATTACGGTAGGCTTTATTGTTACTCCTGGTTCTTATGAGAATCCAACATTTTAAAATCCAATTGTCACAGATAAAAAAAAAAAATGTCCGTAGTTACAATGATATAGTATACAGTTACACTTACTGATTTACATACAAATTCAACATAAGAACAAACCTACAGAACTTATCTTGTACGTAACCCAGGGACTGCCTGTATAACAAACTGCATGGCAAAAGACTGTGGTCTTCATTCATGTATGTACAAATATGTTCCAGCAGTGCCATCCTTGTAGAAAACTTTGTACATGAGCCAATGAAAACTGCTGTCCAGTAACAAAGGAGAGAGGTTTTCTTCTTTCTTCCTTGTGCTGTGCATCCTATTGAATGGTGCATACATCGCCTGCAGCATCATCTGCGCTTCTGTAGGAAAAGTTCGTCTCGAATAACAAGCACTCGAGCATTTTAGTGCTCGCTCATCTCTAGTAGGCTGTGCTAGTTCAGGTTGCCTATCAACAAATAGACCACTATTCTGGGTGACCACCATTTAAGTAGGTTATAGCTACAATTGTAATAAGTAAACAAAATATCTGTCACAATCGCTTATGTAACATAACAAAATGTTTATTATTAAAACATTTTTCGTAATATATATATAAAACCTGAAATATGTGACAATGTCTCTCAATGTCTATAGTATTAATTTGTTGCAAAGGCAACCAATTTTGCTTTACAATATAATAAGTCAACAATCAACGATATTTAATAAGAGCAAACATTACATAGATTACTGTCGACTTTGAATTTCCACATTATTCAGCATTTTCATGGATAAAAAGATTGTTTGTCCCGACATAGATTCTAAGATTGCAGAATTGTATATCCACATGGTGCAAGGTGCAGCAGTGCTTGATATAAACCCCACTCCTCCTGCTGCGGCCGGGCAGGGCCTGCTGTAGATTTTCTCTATACCTGGCAGCAGTTCCTGGTGCAGGCTATAACTAGTGTGCTGGGGGGGGGGGGCATTCCCCTTACCCACCCCCCATGCGCACACTGTGCATACCTTGTTACCCTGCCACCCTACTACAGAACACATCTCAGTTAATACTGATGTACATTATAACTGTACATTTTGGAAAGCTGACCTTAGTCTGTACTTCTCCATATTGAGGAACAATACTATTGCTTAATGCGAAGAACATCTTTATTTGTTTAAATGTTTATTGTCCAGTGTTAGACAAATATAGAAACAAAGAATTAAGTATCAACAAGCTTTAAAAAAAAATACAATAAAGGTAGAAGATACTTTATAATGTGTGCACGTAAACTGATGATTCTGGCCCCACAGATCCAAAACTGTAATAGCATCAAAAGAAGGTAGCAGCATTCCAGTACTTAGTGAAATTGAAGGGTGTTCATTTATTCACCTGATATCACAGCAATATTTCGGCATTACTTCTTTGTCAAGCATATGCAAAGACAACGGGGCACATTTACTAAGAACAGTGCAAACTGCACTATATGTATTTTGCCTGTGTAGTGTGCAGGGGGAACCAGATTCAGGATTTCTGGCATCTGCTCTTCATGAATCTGGCGCTCCATGCCCTGCTTCGACAGAGTGAACCACTACTTTTTTGGTGGACCTTTAACGTAGGACATGCTACACAATTCTTTCGGACTATGCATGATAAATGTGGCGCACGGTACGACTGAGCACCGTAATGCCTCCTTCAGTGCAGAAATTTGTGTTGCATGAAGAATAGTGCAGCAGCCATAAAGCGGTCGTGTGTGACACATATGTAGCACGGAAACTTCTTGAATACCTGTGCAAGCAGTTTGCACTAGAAAGAACATGCAAAGTCAGACAGAAAACTGGCGCAAAAGCCCTTAGTAAAGGTGTACCAACCTGTAGATGAAGTATTGAATTTGTAAAATGAAGTACAGGCAGTCCCCTACTTAAGAACACCTGACTTACAGATGACCCCTAGTTACAAATGGACCTCTGGATGTTGGTAATTTACTGTACTTTAAGCATAGGCTAAAATAAAGAACTATAATAGTTATTAAAGGTGTCTGAAATTACGGTAGGCTTTATTGTTACTCCTGGTTCTTATGAGAATCCAACATTTTTAAATCCAATTGTCACAGATAAAAAAAAAAAATGTCCGTAGTTACAATGATATAGTATACAGTTACACTTACTGATTTACATACAAATTCAACATAAGAACAAACCTACAGAACCTATCTTGTATGTAACCGGGGGACTGCCTGTATAACAAACTGCATGGCAAAAGACTGTGGTCTTCATTCATGTCGCTTACAAATATGTTCCAGCAGTAACATCCTTGTAGAAAACTTTGTACATGAGCCAAAGAAAACTGCTGTCCAGTAACAAAGGAGAGAGGTTTTCTTCTTTCTTCCTTGTGCTGTGCATCTTATTGAATGGTGCATACATCGCCTGCAGCATCATCTGCGCTTCTGTAGTTGGCACTGAGCATTACCATTTTTATTTTTTTGGTTAAGCCCCCTGTGACTACTATATGCTCTGCATTGCATAAAAAATACAAGGCTGCAGTTGAAAAACAAGATTACATTTTTAGACCAGAATAAATACAATTTATTAAAATAATACATTTTGTTTGACTTTTTTATTTGTTACATTGTTACTCTGCTTCTTGCAAAACATACTAGATAGACCCTTCCCCATATCAGATCTGAGCTTTTTATTAACGAGTATTTCCTGACATATACTAAGCTAGATGTGTGTCATTATATAACCACATGTTACCTAAAACACCATAGCAACCATGTTAAAAATAGGAGTATGCAATGCAGTATAACTACGAATCCAAACAGTAGCCTACTAAATGCTATAAAAGTACTTTCTTTCAGCTTATAGACATAACACCATCAGACATGCCTGCATGTTTTATGGAGCACTCCAAGTTGGCTCACTAAATGAGTAGCAAATCCAAGTTCTTGTGGTTGAATGGTTGCCCACTGATAATTCAGCCAATCACTGCTTAGTGTGAAAATACCAAGTAATGGCTGCTTTCAGAAATATCAGTCTGTGTGTAACATCATATCTTTTCATATCATATTTTTTGAATAATTCTTCTGTTTAACTATTTTTCTACCGAAGAATCTACCGATCAACATGTCTATCCAAAAAACTGTATATATTTATTTCATTAAAGCATAAAAATAATACTGGCTATAACAGTTACCATTACTTCACTAGCAATTTGATTATTATATCAAGTTTGGAGTTTGGGAAAAACATGGGAAAAACATGGAAACAGAAGGTGGATGTACAAAAATGTAATGTTGTCTATGGGTGGAGGCTGGTGAAACCAGAAATGTTTCTCCTTTGCTTCCTGACCCTCCAAGTGAAACACTCACCCCAAGGAACCAGATTATATTGTGTGTACTTTCTGTGTATTTATTTGACTTTACAAGAGTAATTATAAAATAGTAGACTTTATAAATGTTCCTATAGATATTTCAGGTGTTATGTGTTTTACTATATATACATAAGTGTCTGCAGTGAATGTGTATATATTAGTGTAACTACATGTGCAACCTGTAGCCAAATCCCATTCACACGTGGATCTCTGCCCTGCACGTGTATTGGAGGAGTAGATATATAGATGTCTCTATATGTACATGTATATGGTCAGGTACTGGATGTGACTCCTGCTTCAGGATAATCCAGGAGCTGCTGTATTGTTAGAATATATCGTGTACATATACACATTACTGGGTGTCCAGGAGGGGGCAGGAAATAAGGCCTCTTGGTGTAGTTGTGTTCTCTATGTATTTTGTATTGTATTTTATGTAGTTACTTTGTCACATGTATGTTATTAGTAAAGTATTTTATATATAAGTATTTGCAAGGGTTGTATGTTACTCATGTGTTGTATGGAGCTCTGGAGTGGGTGCTTATGATAAATAGCACAGACTTAGAACTAGGGGAACCCCTAGGAACTGAGTAGAAAAGAACCAAAATCTACAAACCCCTTTATCTCTAACTATTCAGCAAAGTTTTCATATATCACCCCAACTTCATATATTAGCGCCCCAACTTCAAATGATTCACTCTGGAGGGCCCACACATTATATTAACCCTTCACTATTGGATCCCTAAGATTATATTGCCCTCCCCATTGTGGCCCATAACACCTGCCTCTGTTGTGGCCAGATCCTCTCACCTCCATATTGCTCTATAATTAAATTAACCTTATACTCATCACTTTTTGATTACTTCTCCTAATCTCACTGCAAAATGTGCAGATGTCTTTGACTTATGCAGAATCTCTCCACACTGCAACCATAAAAAATTCAAAGCCTCATTCAATATATTGTCCCCTGTCTCAGACTGTCTTAAACTGTGCTACTAAATATAATATGATATAAATATAATAATTCAGTATTATATAATAATGAATTATTAGATTATATACAGTGCCTCCTCCCAAATAAATGTACTGTCACCCTGGATTGTATCATTTTCTTCACGAACCTTAGAATTATTATATTATATACAATGCCCTCCTATATAGTGGCAGCATATTTTTGACATGTTGGTGTGATAATAAACCTACATATAATCTAAATACTGGAGCACATTAACGAAGAACTGCAGTCTGTACTATTGACAGTTTACCTGTGTGATTCAGGATTTCTGGAACACGTGCGTCATTAATCTGGCACCCCAGCACCTCTGCGACAGAGTGCACCACTGGTGCACCTTAAAATTGAATCTACTATTTGTTTTTATGCATTGTAAACCAAACATACATTGAGAATGCCGTAGCTACACTGATGCAGAAACATATCTTGTTTAGTCCCTGATCTGAGTGTTTAGTCCCAATTATAAAATTCAGGAACTTGGAAAAGCTGGGTGCAGACTTGTTTCTGTACATAAAAGAGCTGCCTCAACTGCCCAGCAAGGACTAATGGTTGAGCTGGATGACTCATACACAGCAGCTGGGGGATGGTGCAGCCATTGATTACTTCTGCCTGTCAGGGACAACACAGCGATGACGTATTCTCGACTTATGCTGAGCGGGACAAGGCTGGAGCAGGGCATAATTGGGGTGAAGAGTGTGTTGGGGCAGCTACAGGAGTGACAGAGACTCATTATTATGATTTTATAATAGTTTTTTCAGGAAAAACCACTTAGTTCAGGGATTAAACAAGATATGATTCTGCATCAGTGTAGCTACAGCATTCTCAAGGTATGTTCATAATGCATAAAAGCAAATGGTAGGTTTCCTTTAACATGGGGCATGCAACACAATTCTGTTGGACTTTACATGTTTAATTTGGAACACCGTCCGACTTAGCACCGGAACACCCCCTAATTTGTGTTGGATGGTGCCTAGTGCAACCTCGCCACAAAAGCGTTGTGTGCAACACGTATAAATACCTGTGCAAGCAGTTTGCATGCAAAGTCCGACAGAAAACTGTACCACACTGCATGCACCACAATTGTGTCTTTTTTGCAACAAGGGTAAGCCTATATGCTGTGCAGCACCTTATTAATTTTTCTTTCAATTGGGAAATGGGCATAGCGTCAAATGTCACAAATCTGCTATAAAATAAAGCCAATCAAAATGTAGCGTAATGATAGAAAATCTGTCCAGAGCACTAACAGCAATATACATCTGCAAATATTATACAGTATTAGTATTTTTCCCATAATACCCTATACTTTTTAGTATGTGCAAACACTTATCCGTTTTCCTTTATGTTTGATAATTTTTCTATTCGTGTTTCGCTATTTTCTAGTGACCCCTTGCCATGTAAATAAGGGAATGCATTATGATATCTCTAAGGATGGATGACTAGACACCAGGAGCTGTGATTGATGAAGTCTGGTATACAGGGACAGTGAGGTACACAAAAAGCAGATAAGACAAAGAGAGGGAACAGTGTCTCCATAAACAGAGATAACTGTAAAAAAGTTTCCAGCTTTACATCTTTAATTATAATATGTCATTTAGATGAATGGGACAGTACAGCAGTATACAGAGAATACACTCACCAGTAACCTGTCAGGTTCTTGGACTATGAGAAGCTTGAAAACATAAGCATTTTTGGAGGATAAGTGAATTAAAGTATATTGCAGAGCAGGAAAGATGCAAAGTATAATAATAATAGCATACTAACTTAACTGCTTGGGGACCCCAAAATGTCATCTCTATCCCAAAGTGACTGACATAGACAGCAGCAAGAGCTCCCCAATCCAGGAGCCGGTCAGCATCTGAAGACTCTACAAGGTCAAGAGAAGGGTCACTCACTAACTAATGAAAACGCATCCAATTTTCTGTTGCAGTTCCTTGCAGCTGACATGAACCTTTATTGATTACCTCCAGTAGGTTTGTCTTGTTCACGCAATGGAAGCTACATGGCTTGTTACAAGACACAGCTCTCATAATTGTACTGTAAGGCTGTAAGGTTCTTTCATGTGGAAACGGCTTGCACGTGTATTTAAGAAGTGTTTGAGATACATTTGTGGCACACGCGACACTATAGTCTGACAAAAGGGTGCACATAAAATATCTTGCACTCTGTTGGAGCAGTGCAGAGGGTGCCAGATTCATGAAGAACGGCCGCCACAATTCCTGAATCTGGCGCACTCAGGCAAACAGCACATTTTAGTAAAGGTGCGTTGTCCGACGAGGATGAAGTCTTCTGCAATTCAACAAGATTGTGCGCCCGAGATCCTGCATGTGTCGCTTCCCTGCTCAGATCACCTTCTTCTTCCCGGTGTATGTGAATGCATGTCTTGCAACACAATTAGACTTAAATCCTGCACGTAGTCCGAATCCCTCGGATCGAACATCGTCCCGCCCCCCGTCACGTGAAAGCCGGCGCAATTGCGACACAATCCCATCGCATGCAACGCAATCCCTGGCACGATCCCCGGAAACATTGGAAAACCCGACGGAAATGCGGCCACAGGACCTTAGTAAATAAGCCCCAAAGTCTTTGGCGATTGCACATGTGTTTATAAAGTGTTGGTGCCACTTTTGTGTCCGAAAACTGTGCACTTCCTCTGAAGAAAGAGGATCGCTCAGCCACACTTCCTCTGGAGAAAGAGGATCTCTCAGCCACTGGACACTGGCAGATCCCGGGGCTTCTATCGGAACCACAGACCCCCCCCCCCCCCTTCCCCGGTAAGGGCCGCGGGGAGGGGGGCGTCCGATTCCCGTTAAATGCTGCTGACATGCCGTGGTCACCGCAACCATGGCCTGTTAGGGGTTAACACCCACGATCGGAGAAATCTCCGATCGCGGGTGTTAGAGGTAGGAGCCGGCACCAGAAGCATGACGTAGTATTACTACATATTGCGGGAACGCACTTCCCGTCTACGTCAAATGTCGGGAAGGGGTTAAAAACCTATATAAATTTAGTGTCCTTGTGATCATACTGACCCAAAGAATAAATAAGATGTTTCATTTTGGGAGCACAGTGAAAGTCATAAAAACCAAGCGCACAAGAAAATGGTGCAAATCCATTTTTTTAACAATATTACGGTACACGGCATGGAATATTAAATACCGTCACTACGTATATATAGAGAGAGAGGGGTCAGGCCCACTTTTCTGAGAGCTGTCGCAGGGCCCCTAACTAAAGCCTTTGATGCCCCAGTGACCACTTTCAGCCCATACTTGACAATTGCATTCATATGTCAACACAAGACAAAATTACTTAGAGACTGGGAAACGGAGGGAAATTGAGCGCATGAATAAGTCATCCTTTTAGTGCAAGTAATTATGCAAGGTGTTTCCATTAGGGTTGGTATTGAAACTCTGACAACATGCTTCAGTTCGTCTTGTTCAGGAATCGTTTACTGCAATGCAGCATTAGCAGATAGCAGATCTGCACTGTATATAGTCTTATACGCTGAATGTATTACACACCATTCTGAAGCAAAGCTATACATATCCCAGGAGCCCAGTGACCAGGGCCCTGCGTAATACTGAGAACTTATTTAACTTATTGAACATATTGAGAACCTGTTTCTACTCCTTCTCCATTGGCTTCTAACTTTGACCCTTCATTTAAAGTAGATGTTAAACTTTTTCTAAAATCTCCTTGCGACTGATTTATGGAATGATAAGGACCTTAGCTGTAGATTGGAGTAAAACGGAGCAGAATGTTGAGACCTGATTTGTGTTAAGCAGCAGCTTCTCATTTGTGCAGTATGTGGGTTGGTGTGGGGCTGCTCGAGTTGCTTTATATCACACAATCCATAACATCCCAGGCTCTCTGCTGTCAGACAGAACTCGTAAGCGAGAAAACGCCAAGTAGTGAGCAGCATTCCAATCCTTTTTTGTGCATGTGCGCTGAAGGGGACAAATTGAAACTGATAACTTGTGTCATCCACCCAAATGCTTACACATTAATCTTTTGGCTGAACGGATGACAAATGTGGCATTAGTATTCCTAAATGCTAGAGGACCGCTGCGTCAGGGTCGGCCTAGTGAGGGCTTCTTTATCTCTTTAGGAGCAAATACAATTATCGTGACATGAATTTTCAGATCATTTCTAAGATACAAAGGAAGGAACAACTTTATAGACGTATTCCGGGAATGTGCAAACAAACACATCCAGATATATTGGCAGAGTTACTTTAGTAGGATGCACAATGCTACAAACACCACTGAACCAGCTTGTGGCTTCTGCAGATGGAAAAAACAAGCAATTGCTTACTATGCATCACCCCAACTAGTTTACTACAGCCCTGGGAATTTAGAAAAGCGCCATATCAGCATTATCAGGCCAGTTACAATGCTGACTATTCCACTTCTCCTCACTTCTGGGAGAACTTATCAGATATCAGTGTTTTCTGCTCTATAAGTATAGTGGAGATGTTGCTGATATGATCAGATAGTATCTATAAGGAGAAGTAAAATCACCATTATAATTTTATATGTGTGGCTACATATTTAACTGCCATGATATTTGTCATATCATGCCCCCACTCTACATTTATAAGCCATGTATATTTGTGTTTACCTGGATGGTTATGGAAGGGAGTACGAGCCTGCGCCATTGGGGGTTGATGTATGACTAGGAGAAGAGGAAGGATGAGCAGACAACGTTAGATCTAGGCTAAATAAATTATATAGACACAGCTCAATATTGCGGATCATTTGTTTTACAAAAAGGTAAAAATGCCCACCCACTAAGAATGTGTAACTGGGCAAAGATACTGTGTAGAGAGGTTTGAAGCTGTAAGGGCACATCCTTCCCCAGCACAGAATAAGTGTGACAATGAGATGCCAACATTACATCAATTTATTCAAATTCTGGTTCTGCCTTTCCTTTTGTTTTGAAATCCTTTTTATCTATTTAAAGGCTTAGCATCAGTGAATTAAAGTGTACAGAAAAAAACTTGCTACCTCAATTGTTTCACAGTTGCCGGTGGCACTTAAATGGCTAAACAGTGGACACTGTTTAAACATTCCGGTTTGGCCAAGGGGGGTGATGTTGAAGGAAATCCTATCCTGATTAGGATCAGGTAGTTCATACCAAAAGCTGTGCTGCGTTCACGACATACAAAAATACTGCGGCCCTTCTGCTGCAGAAATGGTAGTAAGGCACGCCCACTAGAATAAAGTCACATAGCTCTCAAAGATGTTTGTGATCTTCATAATAACTTACCAAATTTTGTATTACAATGGAGACCATTATGGATGGCTGTTAGAAATATTATGTGCTGCAGAAATTCTTTTATAAACTTGGCCATATCTGTGCTTTGTCACAATTCTGTCTCTGAGCTCCTTGGGCAGTTCCTTAGACCTCATGATTCTTATGTGCTCTGACATACACTGTGAGCTGTCTTATATAGAGAGTTGTGTGCCTTTCCTAATCAAGTCCAATTATTTTAATTAAACACAGCTGAACTCCAATCAAGGAGCAGAACCATTTTTTAAGGAGGATCAGAAGGAATTTTTTATTCCTTCATTTCTAGATCAGAACTAACTTGATGGGATGATTGAAACATCCTGCTTTTTTGATCTGTTTCTTATATAAGATACAAAATGTGCATATATTATTGAAAAGGCTTTATATGTTAAATATTAATCAAAGTAAAGTAAAAAAAAGAAAAATGATCTACCGGTAATTGGTGTGGGCCACGCTTATCGATCTGTGATCTTTGTAATGTCCTTTTATCATCCTTTTTGAACATATTATTAGAATCAAAAAAGTTTGGAGATCCTACATATGATTCACTTCTGCACCCTACCTAGTGTCTAAAACTTTAGCCTTCTACTGAGACTTATTGCGTGGAGGCCTTACTGTGACGGGTCAGTATATTTTATATAGATGAATACTTTGTGAGTACAGTTGTGAATGATTGCAGGTCTCAGAGCACAGGCCTTCACAGTTAGCAGTAATGTGATAATATGAACAGACATGATAACAGGAATAGCCAGAAGAATCAATTGGCCAGGGATCAACACAGGATTTATTACATCTCTCAGCTCACAGTTCTTAGCAAAGCATGACTGACAGCTACAAAACCTGTTCACACAAGGATATCTTACCTTCTCTGGCTGTGTGGCTTGGCTGACGAAAGGTCTTGTATTATTCTGCCTAAAATCAGCCAGGCCCATGTGGAGATCAGGAAACCAAGAGCAGTGGGGGATATCACACATTGTACAGTACTCTGCTTTACACAAGGCATACTTGAGAACAAACAGCAGGCATGTGATGTAAACCATGTGCGCTCAATTCATACATGGCTGTAGAATCTATAGATTTAGCAGGTATTGTCTCAAAGGATCATCATTATGCCCCCCATATTTATTGCTCATTTCATTAGCCCATGCACTGTTTAATTACACGATGTTTGGGACAAAGGATTGTTATATATTATATATATTATACTGTTGGCGCTCATTTAAAATGACCCCATTTTTTGCAGCCCCCCTTAGATTGGCCTCCCACTCTTTACTTCCTTGTCTGTATCCCCCGTTTTATGCCTCCTTTCTTATTGCACCCCCATCAAAAATGGCCCCATTCTGGTAGTCCAGAAAATTAGATCTCCCTTTTTACCATAAGAAGAAAAGTAAGATAATCGCCTTTCTTCATTTTCATTCCCCTATAGCTTTCTTCTTCTATCTTCTCTTTCACAGCTGTGCTCGGCTTTGAAGTCTCTGCTGCACACAGAAGCAGCAGAGACTCAGGGAGAGCCGATGGCTCCCTGCATCACCATTGCATTCAATTTTATATGTGTCCTTTGGAGTTCAAGCCCAGGTGACATCTCCTGCCACCTGGGTCTGTGGGACAAACCCGAATATCTGGGAATATTTTGCTTAATCCAGGATATTTGAGAAGTATAACAACAATACAATGAGTTGAGTACAGCCAAGAGGCAGGTGATCTAGAAAATGCAGCCATCATGTGATGGTCTTTGTTCCCAAAACTATACAAAGCCACATGAATTGTCTCTTTACCCATCATGGCACAGAGACTTTTGGCCTTCACTACACTTTTGGCTTTTTTTTTCTAGTTTTTCACGGTAATGTTATTTTCCAATAAATTATTCACTTAACTTTATTAACTCTATCTGGGAATGAGAAAAAAGACAAGAAAAAAGTTCTTGTCTTTAGTTTTTAACATGTTAGCAATTCTGAGATACCTGTTGTTATTTTTTATCACTTATTTGAACATTATTTTGAGCTGAGGGACCAAAAAACTTGTTTGTATTGCCTTAATCAAATAGGAGAAATAATGTAGAGTCTTTATATTCTGGTAAAATAAACTCTCTTTATAGGGGTAGAATATTTATTAAAAAAATTCTATTCTAAGGTACTGGTGTTGGTTTACTGAAGTAATCTGCTATCTCCTTGATATTGTCCATTGTTGTTCTAACATAAACAATTTTAATTTTTCATCCACATGACAATGAGTGTCATAAATTCTCAAAGGTGAGGAGATAAGCCATTCAGTCAAAGTCAAGACTTCCCCACCTGAACACACCCCCTCCAGAGTGTATGATGTCTCTGCTTTTAGAGGTGTACCTGCCCAGCTTTACTAAAGTCTCTCCGATGCAACATGCATTCTAGGTTCTGGTGCATGTGCAGTAAATCAGGATGCACCCGCCAGCTTCTTTGGCACTCAGAGCACGTCATTGAATCCAGCTGGGGTACCATGCAGGCGTCTGAGTTTTTAATGTACGTTTTGAAGACAAAGTCAGAAGTTGACTCCAAAGGAAGTAACATCTGTCTCTCACTTTATGATACAATCCTTTTGTGTGGTGTCCAAAACCTGAACGTGGAAACATATCTTTGAATAACCTAAGACAGCAGCTAGCAGTTGATGAAATTCATGCGAGAGCTCATTCCCCAAAATATTTTGGTATGGGTTGGCAGTGCTTTATGGTGTCATTTTCCCTATAATTTTTACTATAAAAAAACACAAAATTGTAAGAAAAGCAAATATAATTTCCAAACCTTGTGCTCCTCTATCTTGTCTCTCACTTCTATATGGACATATTTAGGTCTTGATTGCAAATCTTGAGCACATTTAATTTGCTATGAAGGGAGGCACTACATGTAGGCAAGTCTTTGGTTGTCCACACTAGTGGACAAATCACAGTTTCTTGGAGACCACTGACCAGTACTTTTATATGGGACAAAGCAATTCTTTCTCCCTGATGCCATAATGTTTAAATTCAGTTCATCCTCATCCTTCATAAAAGAAAAGCTCTGCCTCACAAATATATGTCAAATGGATGAGGCCATCTGCTAAGTAGCAAGTGATCCATCTTCTTGGTAGCTTCCAGAGTCTGTGTGATGAAAGCCCAAACACAATCCAGGCAGGAATTTTGTCACTCTTCTTAATCTTCTTTGCCACTTGTGCATACATTTGCTTCTTTGATGTTTGCAATTATAAATTTATAAGAATGATGCCGCCCTTCTGACAGTTTACACAGAAATAGATGGCATTGTTCGTCACCGCTGAGACAAGACAGGGGGCAAGAATAACGACAGGCAGGCGGCAAGCAAAAGAATTCTGTATATAAAGCTAATGCTGTATATATAATCATATACATTATAATATTGTCTCATAAACCATGATTTATTCAGGATTGCACAGCAGAATATTTTAAAATAAAAATAAAATCACAATTATGGTCTGTATATTCTCAGGCTGTTACACTGTGCAGAAGCACATCTCCCCTCCCACCCACTGCCGTCTGTAATCATGTACAGTGGGAGGAAAGAAGTGTACCTGCACAGTGTAACAGCCTGTAAAGCTTCAGAATGGACAGGCTCTAATTATGTACCCCAGAGCCCTTCTGGCTCATTAGTATAATTTTTCAAAGTTGACTTTAGAAAGAAGGAATCCATGGGTAACAAATACATGAAGATTACCACAGTCATGGTGCCTGGATCTATGAGTAAGTGTCCCTGGTTAGTAAATACATATCTCCAGTGTCGGACTGGGGTGCCTTGGGCCCACCTTTCATCAGCTTCTAGAAAACAGACTCCAAATTAGGTGTTATTCTGCTGTACCTCTGGGGTCCAGTACTGGTTTAGAGCCTGGGCCCACCGGAGGATCCTCTGGTACTCTGGTGGGCCAGTCCAACACTGCATATCTCTAATGGCCATTAAGCTTAAGTGTTGCTTTAAACCACTTATCCGGTGTGACTATTACATGTAAGCTTCTCACATAGAAGTTACTATATATTTGAGATAACCAGATTTGTTATTGAGTAAGTTTTACACAGGAGTTCTGATAAAGAATATAATCTTTTAGTTTAGCAGAAGGAGAGATGGCTAATAATTCCTTCCGTGCTGCAGGTTTCATGCAGCATAAGTAATCCAATAAGGAATCCAATATTCTGGTGTTACACAGTTATTCATTACCAGGAATAGTAACAGTGGCATGCAAATCATTTTTCTCTCCTATTTCTTACAAAAAGAGTACATTATAAACATGTTATTTAATAAATTGATTAATATGGTACACAAATAGAAAACCCATCGAGTCAAGCTGCCCCTTCATGGCCGATCTAGTTCCTAAACTCAGGGCTACTCACAAGGCTGGATGACATGGACCCAGGGTCGGCTGGCCCACTGGTGTACTGGTCGGCTCCGACATCTTTTAGCTCTACCTGATTCACTCACTGACTCCATGAGTAACCACCGACTCCACCTCCTGTCCACCTCCTATTTATTTCCACAAATCAGAAATAGAACAACTTTGCCTATTATTTTTGTTACCTATGTCCAGCAGTTCTTTGCTATAGCCCTCAGATTATCTCAGAGGTGCAGTAGCTCCTTCCTTTGCCGGTGCTGACAAGCCCTGTGTATCCGACAGATAAACAATCTACGGATTCCTGGAAAGGTAGGGCCTTCTGCTCCCTGCTCACCGAGGAGGTCATGTGACAGAGCTCTTTCTCTCTATGTAGCAGAGATGGATTTGTTCAGGACTGTGGATACAAATTTCACCTACACAGAATAGTGAGGCACAAGATCTCTCCTGTTCACTATCAGTTCCTCCCGTGATTCTACAGAACTTTCTATGTGCTTCTCTTCACCTTGTAATCGGCACTATGAGCTCTGTTCATAGGAGCTGTTATACAGCACAGACTATACACTTCATGTAACTGGTTTACTTATGATTTCTACCACTTATTACACATTCCCTGCTCCTCCATGTGATGGAAGCTGCCAGTCTAGTCACCATATACATCCTGTATGTGCACTGTACATGTTCCCTGCTCCTCCATGTGATGAAAGCTGCCAGGATAGTCACCATACACATCCTGTATGTACACTGTGAAGTATTCAGTGGATTTACTTGTGGGTATCTAAATGTTTTTAATGCTAAATTACTTTGAGAGAGAACACACAAGGCATCATGGGATCGGTGGCAGATTGAATTGGGCCAAACTTCAGGGCAGATACAGGCAGATGTTAGTCTCCGCCCACTTCAGAGATTTTTGTCAAGCACTTTCAGAACAGAAAATGCTATAACTTTGGAGAGAAAAGGGCGAGCAGCACAATATGGGCATCGTTCTCACATAAGAGAATTCGGTAAAACCATAATAACTTTACAGTTATACTTTAAGTTTGAAAGAAGGAAAGAAGGAGGAGAGCAGACCCACAGGATGAGGTCTGCACAATATAAAGTAGATATGAGGAGGGGCACAATAATGGGGCACCACAGGTTGTAGGGCAGATGGGAGGCTGCAATATGGGAGGGAGGGGTAGGTTGGCCCACAAGATCAGGGAAAGATAGGGGGCACAACATGACAGGGTGGTGATGGGGTTCACAATATGAGGAAGGCCACGCTTTATGGGAGAGATGAAGGGAGGCCACAATATTAGGGAGAGATGAGGAGGCACAATATGACAAGAGATGAGGAGGGCCGCAGTATGAAGGGGAGATAAGTGGTCACTATATGAGGGGTATATGATGGACCTATTATATGAGGAGATCAGGGGCCACAATGTGGGAAGGAGATGGTAGGTGCCATAATATGATGGGGAAATAAGGGGCCATAATAAGGGGGGAGATGAAGGGGAACACAAAATGAGGGCCTGATGAGGAGCCACAATTTGAGAGGGAGATATGAGGAGATACAATAGTAAGGAACAACAGTTTTGAAAGGTTTGGATAAAAGGTCCTACCTAATGCAGGAACTTAAGTCCATGTTCACATTAAGTGCTTGAATTGCAGCTTAAAATGCATTTCAAGCACCTCTGGAGTATCTCCTGACACAGATATATTTAGACATCTGGTAAGTAGCATTTTTACTTCCGGTAGTGTTTTTTTTTTACAAGGCAAAACACATGTTGCTACTTACCAAATGCTAACTTTTAGTACTATATACATATACATTCAGGTAGAAATTACTCTAGATGCAAGTTCGCACTATGGGGCTAAGTGTCACGCTGTGCACTTTTGACCAAATATGTACATTTTTCGTGTGTTTTATATACTTTATTTGCATTTTATGTGTGCAAATACACTGGTGAGATTATGGGACTTTTATTTTATTTATTTATTTAATTATATAATAAAATGATTTCATCTTTTTTTTTTTTACTTTTTTACATTTTCTACTTCTTGGCTTGAACAATTTTTTTTTTTTACTTTTTTACATTTTCTACTTCTTGGCTTGAACAAGCGATCATCCAATCACTTATTCAAGCCTTTACACTGCAATACACTTGTATTGCAGTGTATAGTAAAAGTATGGCCCCACAAAAAAAGATGGTGAACTCTGTCGGACCTGAGCGGGGAAGCAACAAATTCATGATTTCAGGCGCACGATCTTAGCAAATCGTCACACCCAGCATGATACACAGACAATGCACTTTCAGTGAACTTGAATGACTTTGTAAGTAAATGTGGTCCTATGTGTTTGTATAGCCGTTATAAGTTCTTTAACCGAACACAACTAACCAATACATTCATCAGACTGAATATTTATTTCCCATGTAAATTCAAAATCTTTTCAAACAAAATATAAACTCACAATTCCTATTGTAATAAGTCCAAATAAATGAGTAAAGCAAACAATGAAAGTCATTTAGTCTGCCTGGCTTCACTGCACATCACCTCAGAGGAGACAGAGAGAGAAGCTCTGGGGAACGAGTACAATATCATGTGTGTATTTTTTTTAATACCCCTTATCACACCGACTATTTTCAGCTCATGACCAGACTCGTTTTTCAAATCCTGACATGTTCACCATAATTGGTTATAACTGTGGAACACTTTTATCAATCCGGGTGATTTTTGATGTTTTCTCATGATACATGTCTGCGATGTTAGTTATAAATTAATTGATAATTTTGCGATTCGGGTGATATGATATTTTTTTCATCCTCTAATTTTTCTAGGATGTTTGAGGCGCAGAACTTTAGTGCGATTTCTCATTTTCATGAAATTCCAAAATCATATTTTGAGGACACCTCACTTCAAGTGACCTTGAAGGGCTAATAATAGTAAAACCACATAAATTACTCCACTAATAAAACTTCATTCACCCGCAACAATGTAAAACAACTTCTATTAAGTCCATTCAAACCCTTAAGTGTTTCACATGGGTAAAACAAATGGACCTGCAATTAGAAAACTATGAATTTTTTTGGAAAATACATTCATTTAGGCCAACTGACAGTTCAGAATTAAATTAAATGATGAAATGCACTGCAACGTTTGATGCCCACTTCCTCCAGAGTGTACTGATACCACATATGTGGTGGTAAACTTCTGTACGGCGCACGGCCGAGTATAGCTGAATGGGCTCCATTCACTGCAGATTTGTATTGTCACATTTTCCAACCTCTACATTTTATATTCTTTTGTAATGCAAACATATGAGGGCTAATTTTTACAAGGATGAGATGCAATGTATAGATAAATATAGATATAGATACAGATTTTTAGCACTTTTTTTCCCCCCTCTTTTATGATACGGTGGTATCATAAAAATAATATTTTATCTTCATTCTTGGGTTCACTATGATTGCGGTGATACCTCATTTATATAGTTTTTCTTATCTTTACTCAATTTCCTGAGCAAATCAATATTGGAGAAAATCGCCATTGTTTTTACTATGACAAATTTTTAGGGCCATAACTTCTGTATTTTTAATCTGGATATGCAGAGACCTCAGATTGTGACTGATTTTTTGCGTAAAAGAGTTGTGCTTCTTTCAGTCGTATCATATTAGGGAGCGTAACTTTTTTGATCACTTTTTAGAACATTTTTTTGGTTGGTGTTTGATGACAAATTGTGTATATTAACGGGAAGTTTTTCGAGTTTTTTTTTTTACTCGTTCGTACTGAGCTGGTTTCAGATTGATTTAGATTTATTGTACAGATTGATACTGACGCGGTGATACCAAATATGTACATTTTTCGTGTGTTTTATATACTTTTATTTGCATTTTATGTGTGCAAATACACTGGTGATATTATGGGACTTTTATTTTATTTATTTATTTAATTAATAATAAAATGATTTCACTTTTTTTTTTTTACTTTTTTACATTTTCTACTTCTTGGCTTGACAAGCCGATCATCCATCACTTATTCAAGCCGTTACACTGCAATACACTTGTATTGCAGTGTTATAGTAAAAGTATGCCCCACAAAAAAAGATGGTGAACTCTGTCGGACCTGAGCGGGACGCAACAAATTCATGTTTCAGTGCGCACGATCTTAGCAATCGTCACAGAACCCAGCATGATACACAACATGCACTTTCAGTGAACTGAAGTGACTTTGTAAGTAAATGTGGGTCCTATGTGTTGTTATAGCCGTTATAAGTTCTTTAAAACCGAACACAACTAACCAATACATTCATTCAGACTGAATATTTATTTCCCATGTAAATTCAAAATCTTTTCAAACAAAATATAACTCACAATTCCTATTGTAATAAGTCCAATAATGAGTAAGCGAAACAAATAAATATTGCAGAGGTCTCCAAGGCAATTGCAGTCGTCCTTGTAACAAGGTGGCAGAAAAAGAAAGCAAAAGACGCCCTAATGTTCAAATCTGTCGAAATTGTGACAATTAATGATTTCTTTTTACATTCAACATTACTGTGATTGCTCACTTGCTCAATCTTTGGGTCCAAATCAGCAGCTGCAGGGTCGAAAAAAAAAATTGATTTTCTTCTATTTAAATGAATAAGTGCAGAGGGGTTGCAGAAGTCAATATGTTGCAATGCAGGTCTTGTAGCATAAACATTTTATGTCATAATGCTGGCTTTTTCAGGTCATCTAGTGATCTTATAAAATAGCTTCTATGCCTTTTGTGACCCCCCCTAACTCTATTCTCTTGATGGTAATATGATTGTTATCAGTAATGTAATTAAAAATTATCAGTTGTGAGAAGGAAGAATAGTATATGCTTATGAAAATCTGATTTGCAAAATAAATTAATTCTTGAAAATTTGGCTTTTGCTTTGTCTATAGTCAATACAAAAACTTAAATGGACTGCATGAGCTTAGAGAAAAACATCAGCATTTTTATCTGGTATTGCAAGTAAATTGGATATGTCAAATCAAGGGGGGATAGTACATGGAGAGTGACCCATGATACAACCCCTACCCATGATGTCCCTGCCTACCACCATAGAAGACAGCCCCCAAATTGGTGATGTTCTTTACACTGATAACTATGAGGAATGGAACCAATGTCCAGGCCAGCAAGCCAATTCAAACAAAAAGTAGGCTAAATTTTAGTCTAGAGCAGTGATGGCGGACCTTTTAGCGGCCAAGTGCCCAAACTGCAACTCAAACCCCCCTAATTTTTTGCAAGGTGCCAACCAAAAATTAAAGGAGTAACTTTTTGCTCCCTGCTCTTCAACAACTTTCAATCAGATTGGCCTCCTGAGGACACCAACATAGTAATTTCATCATTTTAGCTTCTTTCCAGTGTCCCCCTGTACACCGAGAATCATGGGGCCAGCAGGAGGTCCTCCAAAGATAATTCAGCCCTGTCTACTCATTTTCACTCTCCCTACAGTTCTAAGTAGAAAAGAAAGTATCAAAATATGACTTAAAGCAGCATCTTTGAAGTTGCTTGCAACTGCAGGAAGATTATTTGAGTCCTGTCTGGTGTGCTGGGGTGATGGCCCGGGTGCCCACAGAAAGGGGTCGGAGTGCCGCCTCTGGCACCCGTGCCATAGGTTCGCCACCACTGTGTGGCACACGTGACGATTTGTGGCACAGCTGCACTGGCCTCCACGTGACACAAAATAGGGGCGTTCCATCAGACAGTCTGACTGATTCGGACCGAGCGTAGTATTTTACTATTTAACTTTTGAATTGTGTCGCAAGCCCTATGTTAAAGATGCACCACAAAAAAGATGGTGAATTCTGTCGTACCTGAGCGGGGAAAGCAACAAATTCATGATTTCTGGCACACGATCTTAGCAAATCTCCGCACCCAGCATTATACACAGACAATGCACTGCACTTGAGTGACTTTGTAAGTAAATGCGCCCCTATATGTTTTCATAGCCGTTAAATGTTCTTTAATCGAACACAACTAACCAATACATTCATTTAAATGATGGTATATAAGTGACTTTTGGCTGTATAAAACAGACTGAATATTTATTTCCAGTGTATATTCAAAATGTTTTCAAGCAAAAATATAAACTCACAATTCCTATTGTAATAAGTCCAAATAAATGAGTAAAGCAAACAAATAAATATTGCAGAGGTCTCCAAGGCAAATTGCAGTCGTCCTTGTAACAATGCTGCCCCCTAATGTTCACATCTGTGACACTTAATGTTTTCTTTTTACATTCAAATTACTGTGATTGCTCAATCTTTGGGTCCAAATCAGCAGCTGCAGGGTCGAAAAAAAATTGATTTTCTTCTATGTAAATGAATAAGTGCAGAGGAGTTGCAGAAGTCAATATGTTGCAATGCAGGTCTTGTAGCATAAACATTTTACGTCATAATGCTGGCTTTTTCAGGTCATCTAGTGATCTTATAAAATAGCTTCTATGCCTTTTGTGACCCCCCTAACTCTATTCTTTTAACAGTAATATGATTGTTATGAGTAATGTAATTAAAAATGATAAGTTGTTAGAAGGAAGAATAGTATATGCTTATGAAAATCTGATTTGCAAAATAAATTCTTGAAAATTTGGCTTTTGCTTTGTCTAAAGTCAATACAAAAAAACGTAAATGGACAAAGACTAAAATGAGCTTAGAGAAAAACATCAGCTCTTTTATCTGGTATTGCAAGTAAATTGGATATGTCAAATCAAGGGGGGATAGTACATTGAGAGTGACCCATGATACAACCCCTACCCATGCTGTCCCTGCCTACCACCAATGAAGACAGCCCCCAAATTGGAGATGTTCTTTACCCTGATAACTATGAGGAAGGGAACCAATGTCCAGGCCAGCATGCCAATTCAAACAAAAAGTAGGCTAAATTTTAGTCTAGAGAGTAGTCTGTGTACAAACTGAAGTCACTACTAGATGCACAGTACAAAATCATAATGCATGGGATGGTCAGAAAACATAGCGGATGGTAATCAACCAGAATTCAGATCAGGCAGAGTTAATCCCAGTCTTAAAGTGGTTTTATAGTTGAAGATGAGCTGACTGAGAGGTAGCTGAGCTAGACCACTGAATGTTTTAACACTTGCCTCTATCTCATCCCCACAATGCGACAGGATCGAGGTGCAGTCACTCTCTACGGAAACTAAAACTGTTTGCTGGAAATTTCTGCCAATCGTTGCAAAGATATACACTTGCTAGAAATTTTTGTTGTGTTGCTATTCAAAGTATGAAAGACGAAAGATATTGTGTCGCCCGCAACCCTTTTGTGGCACGGCTGCGCTGGCCTCCAGTGACTGATTCGGACCGACCAACGTATTTAACTTGCAAATTGTGTCGCATGCCGTATGTAAAAGGTGCACCATAAAAAAGATGGTCAACTCTGTTGGACCTATGCTGGGAAGCGACAGATTCATGATTTATGGCGCACAATCTTAGTGAATCGCCGCACACAGCAAAATACACTGACATTGCACTTTTAGTGCAGTTTCTGACATTCTAAGTAAATGTGCTCCATTGTATTGCATTCATATTGATCTTAAATTTTGTTTTGTCTCCCAGAAATTGTCAGAGCAATGTCCTACGTAATTAACCAAGGGATGGCGATGTACTGGGGGACGTCCCGCTGGAGTGCCATGGAGATTATGGTACAGTATACACATATTCTTATTTGTATTGTTCTACCAATTACTAGCAATATTAATGTGTATATATATATATATGCATAACACGCACAAAATAGACGGTTTGACCGATTCGGACCAACCATCGTATTTAACTTTCAAATTGTGTCGTACACCCTATGTTAAAGGTGCACCACAAAAATGATGCTGAACTTTGACGGACCTGAACGGGGAAGCGACACATTTATGATTTTTTGTGCACGATCTTAGTGAATCGCTGCACACAGCATTATAGACGGACCATGCACTTTTGGTAAACCAGAGTGACCTTGTAACTAAATGTGCCCCATAATATGTTATGAATTCATCAACATAAATAAACATGGCAATTTTGTGTTATTTCAGTGAATATTCTCTCTCTCTCTCTGGACATATTGCTATATATTTCCCGGTACTGCATGTATTAACTTCATTTTATCATGATATGTTTGTAGGAAGCGTACTCTGTAGCACGACAATTCAATATGATCCCTCCTGTCTGTGAACAAGCAGAATACCACCTGTTCCAAAGAGAGAAGGTAGAAGTGCAGTTGCCTGAGTTGTACCACAAAATAGGTATCTAATTTACTTTCCAAAATCCTAGATTTATTATGTCATAAGATGCATCCAGTTTTCCTAGAAGGCTCATTCATATCAGATCTAGTTTCTATTATGTAATGGTTATGCATGGCTACACAGTTTACTACCGCCGCATCTGCATTATTGATTTTTCTACAGGACTGAAGAGAACTCCAGGTGTTAGTCCACATGAGACGTGTAGCAGATTTCATAAGACTTCTCCATGAGAACATATTATGTAAAATTTCGAAAAAAGTTTTTTGTGTATGTGGGCACGCTCAAAAACGGTCTCGGAAGTGAATCACAATATTTCAATATTTAATACCACATTCAAAGTATAGATAAAAAGTATAGATAAAAACATTCACAATGGTCTTGATATAATAACAGATGGTTGAATTACTACATGTACTGGAATTTGATTATTACTCGATAGCTCTGACAAATTTGAAGTGTGTATACACTTATGTGTTTACTGTAAACTTATGTGTTTACTGTGGACTGGTGTGTTCACTGTGAACTGTAAACTTTTGTGTCCACTGTAAACTTGTGTGTTTTACTGTAAACTTATATGTTCACTGTAAACTTATGTGTCCACCGTAAACCTATGTGTCTACTGCAAACTTATGTGTTTACTGCAAACTTATGTGCCCACTGTTAACCTATTTGTTTACTGTAAACTTTTGTGTCTACTGTAAACTTTTGTGTTTACTGTAAACTTAATATCACACAATCCATAAATCCCAGGCTCTCTGCTGTCCAGACAGAAATCGGAAGCGAGAAACCGCAAGTAGTGAGAAAGAATTTCCCATCCTTTTGTGATGTGCGCGAGGGGACAAATTGAAAACTGCATAACTGTGTCACCAACAAATGCTTACACCATTTATGATCTTTGGATGACCGGAGACAAATGTGGATTGTATCCTAAAAGCTAGAGGACCGTGCGTCAGGCGCTAGTGAGGTCTTATTGTATCTCTTTAGGAGCCCAAATACAATTATGTGACAGGATTTTCAGATCATTAACGATCCCCCCCCCCCCCAAAGGAGGAAAAACTTTATGACGTATTCCGGGAATGTGCAAACAAACACATCCAGATAATTGCCAGAGTTACTTAGTAGAGATGCACAATGCTACAAACACACTGAACAGATTGGGCTTCTGCGAGGGAAAATAAAAAAAAACAAGCAATTGCTGAATATGCATCACCCCAACTAGTTTACTACAGCACTGGGAATTTAGAAACGCGCCAGATCAGCATTATTCAGGCCAGTTACAATGCTGACTATCCATTCTCCCACTTGGGGGACTTATCAGATATCAGTGTTTATTTTCTGCCTCGATAAAGTAGAGTGGAGATGTTGCTGAATGATCAGGATAGTATCATAAGGAAAGTAAAATCACCATATAATTTTATATGTGTTGGTAATATTTAACGGCCCCATGATATGCTGTCATATCATGCCCCACTCTACATTTATAAGCCATGTATATTGTGTTTACTGGATGGTATGGAAGGGAGTACGAGCCTGCGCCTTGGGGGGTGATGTCATGACTAGGAGAAAGGAAGGATGAGCAGACAACGTTAGATCTAGGCTAAATAAATATCTGACACAGCTCAATATTGCGGATGCATTTGTTTTACAAAAAGGTAAAAATGGCCCACCCCACTCGACGTGTAACGGGCAAAGATACTGTGTAGAGAGGTTTGAAGCCGTGGTAAGGGCACATCCTCCCCGCACAGAATATAAGTGGACATGAGATGCCCACATTACATCAATTATTAATTCTGGTTCTGCTTGTCCTTTGTTTGAAGCCTTTTATCTATTTAAAGGCTTAGCATCAGTGATTGAAAGTGTTTACAGAAAAAAACTTGCCTACATCAATTGTTTCACAGGTGCCGTGGCACTAAATTGATAAACAGTGGACACGTTTAAAATTCGGTTTGGCCAGGGGGGTGATGTTGAATGGAAATCCTATCCGATAGGATCAGGTCGTCATACCCAAAGCGTGCGCGTCACGAACATTACAAAAATACTGCGGCCCTTCGATGCAGAAATGGTAGTAAGCACGGCACTAGAATAAGTCACATAGCCACTCAAGACGTTGTGATCTTAATAATAACTTACAAATTTATGATTACAATAGGAGACCATATGGATGGCTGTTAGAATATATGGCTGAAGAAATTATTTTATAAAACTGGCCAGATCTTGCTTTGTCACAATTCTGTTCTCTGAGTCCGTGGGGCTAGTTCCTTAGACCGCATGACTCTTATGTGCTCTGACATACACTGTGAGCTGTCTATATAGGAGTTGTTTGCATTTCCTAATCAGTCAATGATTTAAAAAACAGCTGAACTCCAATCAAGGAGCAGAACCATTTTTAAGGAGGATCCGAAGGAATTTTTATTCCTTCATTTCAGATCAGAATAACTGATGGATGATTGAAACATCCTGCTTTTGATTGTTTCTTATATAGATACAAATGTGCATATATGATTGAAAAGGCTTTTATGTTAAATATTAATCAAAGTAAAGAAAAAAGAAAAATGATCTACCGGTATTGGTGTGGGCCACGATTATCGATCTGTGATCTTTGTAATGTCCTTTTATCATCTTTTGACATATAGTAGAATCACAAAAGTTTGGAGATCACTATGATTCAACTTCTGCACAAACCTAGTGTCTAAAACTTAGCCTTTACTGAGACTTATTGCGTGGAGGCCCTTACTGTGACGGGTCAGTATATTATATAGATGAATACATTGGCAGACAGTTGTGAATGATTGCAGGTCTCAGGCACAGGGCCTCACAGTTAGCAGTAATGTGATAATATGAACAGACTGATAACAGGAATAGCCCGAAAGAATCAATGGGCCAGGGATCAAAACACAGGATTTATACATCTCTCATGCTCACAGTTCTTTTGCAAAGCATGACGACAGCTAACAAAAAACTGGTCACACAAGGCTATCTTACCTTCTCTGGCTGGTTGGCTTGGCTGAAGAAAGGTCTGTAAAAAATTATTCTGCCTAAAAATCAGCCAGGCCCATGTGGAGATCAGGAAACCAAGAGCATGGGGGATTATCCACATTGTACAGAGTACTCTGCTTACACAAGGCATACTATGAGAACAAACAGCGCATGTGATGAAACCATGTGCGCTCAATTCATACATGGCTGTAGAATCTATAGCATTTGGCAGTTATTGTCTCCAAAGGAATCCTCCTATGGCCCCCATAGTTATTGCTCATTTCATAGCCCATGCACCTGTTAAGTAACGCTGGTTGGGGACAAAGGATTGTTTATTATTATTATATTATAGGGGCGCTCATTAAAATGACCCCCATTTTGCAGCCACTTAGTTGGCCTCCCACTCTTTATTCCTGTTCTGTATCCCCCGTTTTATGCTCTTTTTATGCACCCCATCAAAAATGCGGCCCCAGGCTGGTAGTCCAGAAAATTAGATCTCCCCTTGTTACCATAGAAGAAAAGAGGATAATAGCTTCTTCCATTTCATTCCCCTATAGCTTGTTTTCTTTTATATTCTTCTCTTCACAGCTGTGTCGGCTTTGAAAGTCTCTGCTGCACACAGAAGCAGCAGAGCTCAGTGAGAGCCGAGGACTCCCTGCTCACCATTGCAGTCAAATTTTATATGGTCCTGGCGTCAGCCCGGTGGAATCTCCTGCCACCTGGGTCTGTGGGACCACGCGAATATCTGGGAATATTTTGCTTAATCCAGCATTATTTGAGAAAGATAACAACCAATACAATGAGTGAGTACAAGCCAAAGAGGCAGGTGATCAGAAAAATTCAGCCACATGTGATGGTCTTGTTCCCAAAACTATACAAACACATGATGTCTCTTACCATCAGGGACCAGAGACCTTTGGCCTTCAACTACACTTTGGCTTTTTTTTTAGTTTTCCCGGTAATGTTATTTTCCATAAATGGCAGTTTGTTATGCCATTTTTTTTGTCTTTTTTGAATGCCATAAATTATTCACTTAACTTATAACTCTCTGGGAATGAGAAAAAAAGACAAGAAAAAGTTCTTGTCTTGATTTTTAACATGTTAGCAATTTATGAGATACTGTTGTATATTTTTATCACTTATTTGAACATTATTTTGAGCTGCGGGACAAAAAACTTGGGTATTGCCTGAATCAATAGGAGAAATAATGTTAGAGTCTTTATAATTCTGCAAAATAAAACTCTCTTTAAGGGGTCGAATTTTATTAAAAAAAATTCTATCTAACAGGTTAATGGTGTTGGTTACTGAAGTAATCTGCTATTCCTTGATATTGTCCATTGTGTGTCTAACAAAAACAATTTTAAATTTTGCATCAACAGGACAAGGAGTGTCATAATCTCAAGGTGGAGGAGAATAGAAAGCATTCAGTCAAAAAAAAAGTCAAGACTTCCCACCTGAACACCACCCCCTACAGAGGGTATGAGGTCTATGCTTTTAGAGGTGACATGCCCGCTTACAAAGGTCTCTACGATGCAACAGCATTCTAGGTTTCTGGTGGCATGTGCAGGTAAATCAGGATGCACCCGCCAGCTTCATTGGGCAACTCTAGAGCACGTCTTGAATCCAGCGGGGGTTACCTGCAGGCGTCCTGAGGTTTAATGTACGTTTTTGAGACAAAATTCAGAAGTTGACTCCAAAGGAAGCAACATCTGTCTACTCACTTTATGATTACAATCCTTTTTGTGTGGCGTCCAAAAAACCGAAAGTTTGGAACATATCTTTGAAAAACCTTAGAAGCAGTAGCAGTTGAGAAATTTCATGAGAGCTCTCCCCAAAATCATTTTGGTATGGGTGGCAGTGCTTTATGGTGTCATTTCCTATAATTTCATATAAAAAATACAAAATTGGTAAGAAAAGCAATATAATTTCAAAACCTGTGCTTCTCTATCTGGTCTCTCATTCTATATGGGACATATGAGGTCTTGATATGCAAATCTTGAGCCACATTAATTTGCTCTGAAGGGAGTTGCATACATGTCGGCAAGTCTTGTTGTCACACTAGTGGACAAATCCCAGTTATTGGAACACACTGACCAGTACTTTATATGGGACAAAGCAATCTTTCCCCTGGATGGCCCAATGTTTAAATTCAGTTTCTCATCCTCATCCTTATAAAGAAAAAGCTTTCTGCCTCACAAAAATATGTCAAATGGATGAGGCCATCTGCTAAGTAGCAAGTTGATCATCTTTTGGTTAGCTTCCAGAGTTCTGTGTGATGAAGGCCCAAACACAATCAGGAGGAATTTGTCACTCTTCTAATCTCTTTGCCATGTGATAAATTTGACTTTGATGTTTGCCAATATAAATTTATAAGAATGATGCCGCCCTTCTGACAGTTACACGAAAGAAATAGATGGCCATGTTAGTCACCCGTGAGACAAGGACAGGGGGCCAAGAAATCCCGACAGGCAGGCGGCAGCAAAAAGAATCTGGAATAAAGCTAATGTGTAAAGAATCATACATTATATAGTGTTCATAAACCATGACGTATCAGGATGGCACAGAAGGAATATTTAAAATAAAAATAAACTCACAATTATGGTCGTATATCTCAGGCTGTACACTGTGCAGAAGCACTTCCCCTCCCACCACTGCAGTCTGTTAAGCAGGTAACAGTGCGGCGGAAAGAAGTGTACCTGCAAAGTGTAACCGCCGTAAAGCTCCAGAATGGACAGCTTCTAATTAGGTACCCCATAGCCCTTCTGGCTCCTTAGTATTAATTTCAAAGTTGACTTTAGAAAGAGGATCCCTGTGGAACAAAATACATGAAGATTACCACCAGTCATGGTGCTGCGATCTATGAGTAACGTGTCCCTGTTAGTAAATAATATCTACAGTGTCGGACTGGGGTGCCGGGCCCCTTTCATCAGCTTCTAGAAAACAGGACTCCAATTAGGTGTTATTTGCGTACTACTGGGGTCCAGTACTGGTTCGAGCCTGGTGCCCCCCGGAGATCCTTGGTACTCTGGTGGGCCCCGCCAACACTGCGTATCTCTAAATGGCATAAGCTTACGTGTTGCTTAAACCACCACTATCCGGTGTGACTATTACATGTAAGCTTCTCAATAGAAGAGTAAGAATTTGAGATAACAGATTTGGTATTTGAGTAAGTTTTACACAGTAGTTGAAAAAGAATATCATCTTTAGTTGAGCAGACGAGAGATGCTAAAAATTCCTTCCGTGCCTGCAGGTTCATGCAGCATAAGTAATTAGGATTTATAGAAGCAAACTATCTGTGGGTTTACTCATGATAACTCAGACATTTACACACATGGGTACTGGCATGAAGCATCCAATATTCTGTTGGTACACAGTGGGGATTCATTACCAGGAATAGTAACAAGTGGCAAGAAATCATTTTATCTACTATTCTACAAAAAGAGTTACATTATGAACATGTTAGTTTAATAAATTGATAATATGTACACAAATAGAAACCCATCGATCAGCTGCCCCTTCATGTGAAACGATCTAGTTCCTACAAATCAGGGCTATAACAAGGCGGAGGACATGGACCAGGGTCGGATGGCCCCCTGGTGTAACTGGTCGCTCGACATCTTTTAGTCTACCTGATTCACTCACGGCCTCCAGAGTAAACCACCGACTCCACTCTGTACCATGTGTGGGACTTGACTCTGTTTACATTAAATATCTGTTACAGGGAGCCATCATCTCTCAGCATCATTACTGTTCCGCTGCTGTATCTGTATGTGGAGGCGGGCAGGTGCAATGTGATGATGTCATTATGTCTGCCGGCTTCACTGCACATTACAACAGCAGAGGAAGAAGAGAGAGAAAGCTGCTGGGGAACAGGGACAGATATATGGTGTTTATTATTTTTTAATTAACCGTAGCACCGACAATAGTTTCAGATCAATGACCAGACTCGATTTTTTCAAATCTCGACATGTATCACGATAATTGGTTATAACTTTGGAAAACTTTATCCATATCCGGGTTGATTTGAGAATGTTTTTCTCAGTATACATGGTACTTCATGTAGTTTATAAAATTTAATTGATAAGTTTGGCGATTCGGTGTTGAGTATGATATTTAGCGCTTCTACTTTGTTCTAGGATGTTATGAGGCGCAGAACTTAGGTGCGATTTTTTTCATGTTCATGAAAAATTGCAAACTCGTATTTTGAGGGACAACTCAGCTTCCAAGTGACTTTGAAAGGGCTTAAATAATAGTGAAAAACCAATAAATTACTCCACTATAGAACTCTCAACCCTCAACATATGTAAAACAATTCTATAAGGCCATTAACCCTTTAAGTGTTTCACTGGGTAAAACAATAGGACTGCAATTTAGAAAACTATGGGAATTTTGTTTGGACAAATACATTCATGAGGGCAAAACTGACGTTTCAGAAGAATTAAATTAAAATGATGAAATTGCACTGTAACGGTTGAGCACAATTCCTCCAGAGTGTTACGATACCACAGTATGTGTGGTAATCTGGACGGGCGCACGGCCGAGATAGTATAGAAGAATGGAGGCTCCATTCACTGCCAGAATTTGTATGTCACATTGTACAACCTATAAATTTCTCTTCTTTGGTTAATGCAAAAATGAGGGTCTCTAATTTTTCCGGGATGAGAGCAATGTATAGATAGATATAGATATAGATACAGAGTTTTAGCACTTTTTTTCCCCCCTCTTATGAATAAGGTGGTTCATAAAAAAAGTATTTTATCTCATTCTGGTCACTATGATGCGGTGATACCTCATTATATAGTTTTCTTATCTTTAATCCAAGTTTCCGAGCAACATCAAATTGGAGAAAATCGCATTGTTTCTACTATTGACAAATTTTTAGGGCCAAACTCCGTAATTTTTACTGTTGTCAGACTCGTTGAGGACTCTTTTTTGAGAAAGAGTGTTCTTTCAGTCGTATCATATAGGGACGTAACCTTTTTTTGATCACTTTGAGAACTTTTTGGTGGTGTTTGATGAAAAATTGTAATTACGGAAGTGTTGCGGAAAGTTTTTTTTAGCGTTCACTGAGCGGTCAAGATTGATTAGATTGATGGTACCAGATTGATACGGACGCGTTGGTGATACCAAATATGTACATTTCGTGTGTTTTATATGATTATTTGCATTTTATGTGTGCAAAGTCACTGGGAGATTATGGACTTTTATTTTAGTTATGATTTAATGAATAATCAAATGATTTCATCTTTTTTGTTTCTACTTGTTTACTTTCTACTGCTTGGCTTGAAGAATGCGACATCCAATCCCTTATTCACGGCCTTTACAATGCAATACACTTGTATTGCAGTGTATAGTAAAAAGTATGGCCCACAAAAAAAGATGTGAACTCTGTCGAACGAGCGGGATGGGGGGAAGGAGGAAGCACTGGATAGCAAAAATTCATGATTCAGGCGCAGATTTATGCAAAAATCGTACAACAAGCATGATCCACAGACAATGCCTTTCAGGTGCACTTGAAGATTTGTAAGTAAATGTGGTCCTATGGGTTTTTGTATAGCCGTTATAAGTTCGTTAAGCGAACAAATAACAATACATTCATCAGACTGAATATTTATTCCCATGAAATTCAAATCTTTTCAAACAAATATAAACTCACCAATTTCCTATTGTAATAAGTCCAAATAAATGAGGAAGCAAAACATAATATTGCAGAGGTCTCCAAGGCAAATTGCAGTCGTCCTGTAACAAGGCTGCCCCTATGTTCAAATCTGTGACCAATTAATGATTTCTTTTTACATTCAAATTACGGTTGATTGCCAATCTTTGGGTCCAATCAGCAGTGCAGGGTCGAAAAAAAAAAAAATTGATTTCTTCTATTTAAATGAATAATGGCAGAGGGGTGCAGAAGTCAATACTGGTTGCAATGCAGGTCTTGTAGATAAACATTTTTGTCTAATGCTGCTTTAAGGTAATCTAGGGATCTATTAAAAATAGCTCAGCCTTTGTGACCCCCCCGACCTTATCTCTCGATGGAAGATGATTGCTATCAGTAATGTTAATTAAAAATTATCAGCTGTGAGATGAAAGAATAGTATATGCTTATGAAATTGATTGAAATAATATTCTTGAAAATTTTGGCTTTTGCTTTGTATATAGTCAATACAAAAACGTAATGGAATGCATGAGCTTAGAGGAAAAACATCAGCATTTTATCTTGGTATTGCAGTAAAGGGATATGTCAAATCAAGGGTAGATAGTACATGGAGAGTGACCCATGATCCAACCCCTACCATGATGTCCTGCATACCACCATAGAGACAGCCCCCAAATTGGTGATGTTCTTTACATGAAACTCTGAGGAATGGAACCAATCCAGGCCAGAAAGCCAATTCAAAAAAAAGTAGGCTAAATTTAGTCTAGAGCAGTGATTGGCGGAACCTTTTGCGGCCAATGCCCCAAACTGCACTCAAACCCCCCTAATTTTTTGCAAGGTGCCAACCAAAATTTAAAGGAGTAACTTTTTGCTCCCTGCTCGGCAACAACTTTCATGCAGATTCGGCCTCTGAGGACACAACTAGTAAGTAATTTCATCATTTTAGCTTCTTTCAAGTGTCCCCCTGTACACGAGAATTCATGGGGCCAGCAGGAGTCACCAAAGATAATCAGCCCTGTCTACTCATTTCACTCTCCCTTACAGTTCTAGTAGAAAAAGAAAGATCAAAATATGAATGTGAAAGCAGCACTTTGAAGTGGCTTGCAACTGCAGGAAGATATTTGAGTCCTGTCTGGTGTGCTGGTTGATGGCCCGGGTTTGCACACAGAAAGGGCTCGAGTGCCGCCTCTGGACCGGTGCCATAGGTCGCCACCACTGGTCTAGAGAGTCGTCTGTTACAAACCTGAAGTTCACTACTAAGGCACAGGTACAAAATCAAATGCATGGGGGTGGTCAGAAAAACATAGCAGATGGTAATCATCTAGAATTCAGAATCAGGCAGAGTATCAAAGTCTTAAGTGGTTTTATAGTGAACGATGAGCTGACTGAGAGTAGTGAGCAGACCACGAAGTTTTAAACACTTGACCGCTATCTCATACCCACAATGCGACAGGATCGAGGTGCAGTCCCTCGCTACGGAAATAAAACTGTGTTGCAGACAAATTTCTGCCCATCGTTGCAAAGCTATACATGCTAGGAAATTTTGTTGTGTTGCTTATGTCAAGTATGAAAGACGAAAGATATTGTGTCGCCCGCAAACCCTTTGTGGCGACGGCTGCGCTGGCCTCCAGTGATGATTCGGACGAACAACGTATTTAAACTTGCAAATTGTGTCGCAGCCGTAGGTAAAAGGGGCACATAAAAAGATGGTCAAACTCTGTTGGACAATGCTGGGAAGCGACAGATTCAGATTTATGGCGCCAATCTTAGTGAATCGACGCACCCAGCAAATAGACAACTGAACATTGCACTTTTAGTGCAGTTCTGACATTCTAAGTAAATGTGCTCCATGTATTGCAAATCATATTGATCTAAATTTTGTTTTGTCTCCCGAAATTGTCAGAGCAAAGTCTAAGTAATTACCAAGGGATGGCGATCCACTGGGGGAGTCCGCTGGAGTGCCATGGAGGATGGTACAGATACACATATTTATTGGTATTTTATCCAATTACTAGCAATAGTTAGCATATATATAATATATGCATGAACACGCAAAAAATAGACGTTTGACCGATTCGGACCAACCATCGTATTTAACTTTCAATGTGTCGACACCTATGTGAAAGTTTTGCCCACAAAACGATGCTGAGCTTTGACGGAACTGAACGGGGAGGAAGCGACATTAGGATTTTTTGTGACGATCTCGTGAATCGCTGCACACCAGCATTATAGAGGACCATGCACTTTTTGGTAAACAGCGTGACCTGTAGACTAAATGTGACCCAAAATATGTATGAATTCATCAACGAATAAACATGGCCATTTTGTGTTATGGGTCCGTGAATATTCTTCTCTCTCTCTGGACATATTGCGATATATTTCCCGGTACTGCATGTATTAACGTCATCTTATAGATATGTTTGTAGGAAGCGTCCTCTGTAGCAGACAATTCAAAGATCCCCTCCTGTCTTGTGACAAGAGAATACCACGTTCCCAAAGAGAGAGGTTAGAAGTGCAGTTGCCTGAGTGTACCAAAATAGGTAGCTAAGTTACTTTCAATCCGAGATTTATATGTCATAAGATGCATCAAGTTTCCTAGACGGCTCATTATTATCAGATCTAGTTCTATTATGTAATGGGTTATGCATGGCTACACCAGGTGACTACCGCGCATTGCATTATTGATTTTCTACAGGGACTGAAGAGAAACTCCAGGTGTAGTCCACATGAGACGTGTAGCAGATTTCATAAGACTTCTCCATGAGAACATATTATGTAATGTCGAAAAAAGTTTTTTGTGAGTGGGCACGCTCAAAAAAACGGCCGGAAGTGAATCACAATATGTCAATATTATACCCACCATCAAAGTATAGCTAAAAGTATAGATAAAAAGTTCAACATGGGTCTTGATATAATAACAAGATGGGTTGAATTATAAATGTACTGGCATTGATTATTACTCGATAGTCTGACAAATTTGAAGTGTGTATACACTATGTGTTTACCGGTGTAAAAAATTATGTGTTAACTGTGGACTGGGGTTCACTGTTGAAACTGTAAACTTAGTGTCACACTGTAAACTGTGGTTTTACTGTTAAACTTATTATGTTCACTGTAAACTTATGTGTCCACGTTAAACCTATGTCTAATGCCAAACTTAGGTGTTTACTGCAACTTATAGTGCCCACTGTTAAACCTATTTGTTACTGTAAACTTTTGTGGTCTACTGTAAACTTTGTGTTACTGTAAACTGAATGTTTACTGTGGAATAGATAAAACAACGTTACACAAAAATCAATTGAACTGCTGTATGAAGAAATATAAAAGGATCCAAAACGTAACAGACAAAAAAAACACAATAATCATAAGAAGTCCAAAGTTGTGGAGTCCTAAAAAAAATAAAAATAAAAGACATACAAAAAATAAAAAGTAAAGTCCAAAATAAAAAAGCGAAATAGCTTTGTATGTAAATTGATATCCAGGAGGTTTTGCTATTTTTAAACAGGATGCAGGGGCCCTACACTGTAAAGACTCATAATATTTTCACCTTTTAGAGATTTTAAAATAGAGGTATAGACCCTCACCGGTTGGTTGGCAACAAGGGTTCTCGATTGTCATACATTATGTTGTGCTCTCGAGTGCCGGGTGGAGAAAAAAACATCCAGATATCCACATAGATGTGGTAGCGGCCTTCCACATGTAATGAGTCGTGTGGACGCCGTTGAAAGCGTGATCTCAAGGCGTTGCGGGATGTTAGTCCCCAAGCATCCGCGGATCTGAATGGATACTCCTCCCCTAATCCACGATCGAGCGATGAACTGTGTGCAATAGTGTTACTGATACTGGCTCAAAGATGGTGCGTGCTACTCACGGGTGCGGTCGTTGCTCGTAAAGGGAGTAGTCTTTCAAATTTGAGGCTACAAGTGTGCACTTTAGTTTGTAAACTTTCTCAAGTGAGTGTCTTTTTTTTCTTTATAGTGATATGTATGCAAAATGAGTCATAAAATCAGTGGCTAGAAGCTTTTCGAAACGCTTCTAGCTATGATTTATGACTCATTTTGCAATAAAAATATCACCCTATAAAAAGAAAAGAAAAGCCACTCAAGTGAAGAAAGTGTTACAAACTAACGTGCACCACTTGGAGCCTCAATTTGAAGACTAATCAATTGACGAGGATACGACGCACCAGTGAGTAGCATCACCGCCTGCGCCTCACCGTCGATCTGCACTTCACCCTTTCCCCCCACTGCACTATGCACCAACTTTTTCCGGTTTCTCTTGCGTATCTTCTCCATGCCTTCCTTCATTGTCCATTTCGCTTCTCCGCCATTCTTCCTGAACTATCTATTTGAAGCTCCAACGTCTTCACCTCCAGTCTGTTCCACTCAATCACTATTACCCCCGACGCCCTACCATATCTTCTGCCCGCATCTTTTTAACACCCCCCCCCCCCCCCCCCTCCCACCCCCCCCCCACCTCCACCCCCCCACCCCCCCCCCCCCCCCCCCTTTTGCCCTAACCCCCCCCCCCTCCCCCCCTCTCGGCACCATTGCTGTGACACAGTGACAGTAACACTATTTCGACACAGTTCAGTGCGCTAGATCTGATAGGAGGGGGATCCATTCAGGCCATCGGAGCGTGTGGACTAACATCCAGCAACGCTGAGATGCCCGCTTCAACGGCGTCACAGACCTCCATTACATGTGGCGACGCTAACCCATCTTGTGGGATATCTGGATTGTTTTTTTCTCACCGCCGGCACCATCGAGAGCAGAGCAACATAATTGTAAGGACAATCAGAACCATGTTGCAAACACCGGTGAGTGTCTTACCTCTATTTAAATCTCGTAAAAAGGTGAAAAATATATATGAGTCTTTAAGGTGTAGGGGCCCTGCCTCCTGTTTAAATAGCAAAAACCTCTGGATATCAATTCTTATAAAAAGCTGAATTCCTTTTTGTGATTTGGACTTTACTTTTATTTTTTATTTTTTTTTTTATTTTTTAGGACTCCAACTTTGGACATTCATTATTGATTATGTTTTTGTCTTTTACGTTTTGGACATTTTAAATTTCTCATACATGCAAGTTCAATGAATTTTGTTGTAACGTGTTTATCTGATATGCCCCAGTAAACATAAAGTTTCAGTAAACACAACAAGTTTACGTAGACACAAAAAGTTTACAGTAACAAATAGGTTAACAGTGGGCACATAAGTGCAGTTAAAGCACATAAGTTGGCAGTAGAAACTAGGTTACGGTGACACTAAGTTTAAGTGACATATCAGTTTAAGAAAACACAAAAAGTTTACAGTGGACACAAAAGTTACAGTTCACAGTGACACACCCAGCACAGGAAACACAGAAGTTTACAGTAAACACATAAGTGGATACCCACTTCAAAATTGTCAGAGCTATGAGTAATAATCAAATTCCAGAGTACCTGGAGTAATTCAAATCCATTGTTATTATATCAAGACCATTGGATGTTTATCTACTTTTTAATCTATACTTGAATGTGGTTACAATATTGAAATATTGTGATTCACTCCGAGAACGTGTTTGAGCAGTTGCCCAACATACACAAAAAAATTTTTCGAAATTTCTCTGGGGCCCTTTTTGGTGTTAAGACCCTGTGGGCTGCACCCAAGGCTGTGTGACAGAGATCACATAAGTGCACTAAACCCACTGTGATAGAAAACCATATTATGCTTAAAATGTCTGGTATTCCGCTATGATATCACAAAACTGCCACAACTAATGTACAAGTTGTACAAAGACATGTAAACTGTGTGATCATATAATCTGCATTTATTGTATACGACCAATGGTTGGATATTACATACGAGTACCTTTATACTATATTGTAATGGATCCCATAAAACAAAGTTTTAAATAATGTCAACCTAATTAACCATTGTTAGGAATTACAATAGGTAAACGGAGAGGTAAGTAAAGCAGAGATCTCAAGATTTGATGCATTTGATCAAACATGCCCCAAATGTATAGTGAAATAAATTGATACATACGGGATGAATGCATGTATTATCTGTCTTATCTATGGGCACATTCAAAGGAAGCTCCTTAGCTCGCACACAACTGCTACTGAAGGGAACCAGAAGAGAACAGACAAGTGTCGCTTAGCCAGGATGACAAAGAATACAGATAACAGGGACTGGTCTCTCTGGTTCCAGCAGGAGAAGAAGAGGGAGGAGAAAGCGTAGTGCCTGAAGGGTTTAAGCTTTATTGTTTCTTTCACCAGTCATTTTTGGTTGGTTGAGTACCAAGTATGACCAATTTCTCTGTTCATAGATCTAGCAATGTTAATAACAGGCTATGGAATCATTGACATGGAAACATTTTTGACCCTCCCTGAACACAGACAATCTGATACTTGTTCAAGGTTTTCTAACTTTCTTCCAATAAATTGTCCTCAAAACAAGCTATGAAGGAGTAATGAAAAAACCGGAATAAATAGGAGTAAAAGAGCGCCACTAAAACAAGTGGGAATCATGATTTGTTAAAACAATGCAAGGATGAATAGAAGTAATCCGGGCCCTTTAATTGTGTTGTGCTACCGGTTTGTCTTTAGACATAGATTGTGCAGGATCCTTAACCAGGGCAAGCCTTCGCTTTCCATTATGTGAATATGCTCATGCTGAAGGAATAAAACACTGGACCTGTGTATCCGGAGGCTGTGCCTTCACCAGCTTATTAGTACAGGGTTTCACTCCAGATTTATTTATTCTGCGGCCCACGAGGGACTACTCGTTGAAAGTCATTGATGCAGAGGATGGTAGTTTCTCTCCTATGTAGACTATTTTGCTATTCTCCGTCTACGTGCATTTGCGATGAGCTGCCAGAATATAGAAGTGTGCCTTTCTCCCTATCTACTGATTTGTCCCGCAGTGACATTAAAGGGGTCCAGCAGATGAAAAAACATGGCTGCTTTCTTTCAATAACAGCGGCACAGGGACTAGGTTTGTGCTGGTATGCAGCTTATCTGGATATAAATGAATGAGGTAAGTTGCAATCAATACCATGGTACGGCATGGAGCTGTTTGGCAGGAAGAAGAAAGCATGTTTTTACATCCCGACAAATCCCTTGACCAAACACACCCATAAGTGGCGGTTATTTGATTATTTAGTAGTGTGTCAGCATCACAGTCAGGGCGAATAGGGAGGTCCCTCAGTGCCTATAACGGAGGAGGTGGAATTAATTTTATTGTTGAAAATTTTTTTGCAAGACAAGCCCCTTTAAGTCACTACAACTCTCATCAGAACAGGCACGCTAATATAAGGGCCCAAAGATGAGTGTAGCAGTGATCTAAAAATCACAGGAATGTAAGCACCAAATCTGTGGGGCACACCACCGTTGTAGCAAATGCAATAAACAGTATTAAATTGCGGCCACAAACAAGAGATATATTAAAAATCTCTAACATGAACGCCCACAAGGAATGGGCCGGCCTGTGTGACCACCCCGAACCAACCAGTACATATACCATGAGAAGAAAATGGAATTTGATTTAAAAAACAACGTGCTAGATTTATCAAAATATAAAACGTAATGAACCTATGGTAGGTAACTCAACATGTAGGCCATGGCACTTATTGCAGTTTTAGTATAAAGGAAAAGCAAATATTTTATCACACAAATCATGCTAACACACAGAATAATCTATGAAAACCAATTAAATGCTGCAAAATAGAGATTCCAAAGGTTATGAAAGAAAGTGGCAGGAAATTTGGAAAAAGAAATTTTTAAGGGAAATATAGTTGTTTGCATCTTACCTGCTATTAGTGGTGAAATACTGTAAAGACTTTGACATAATTGTTTCAGGAGTTGGTGTGCATGACGTGGCTCCACTGGCGGGTGGGCATTCATATCTGGAAAATATGAAAACGGGGCCAGAAACGGCAAGCGCTTCATTAAAGGTGATCATTCTTTACAGCATGAAATGTGGGTTTATTTATACCAACTCTGTACCTGGAAACCGTCCTCTTACACGATGACTTCTCTTGGCCAGACCAGGTTACAGTTCATTGTAGGATATCTCCCTGCTTTACCTCTTGACCAACAGCGTCTCCATCAAATGGTTCACTGCAGCGAAATAGGGCTCCGGGGGCAGCGATGTAAAGATTGAGGTGTGAAGGCTAGCTTAAACATTGCGGGGGGAAGTCATGCAGAAAATCCACATGTAAATCAGCTCCAATACACACGTTCGATGTTTGTTTTTAGTGGATCCTGTATGTGTAGTATTTAAGCAGATTTGAACACAATTTTCTTTTTATTAAAGGGGTTTGCCCATGAAAGAAATTCTCTCAGATCCCCCCTTATGATGGTAACGACAATAAAGATTCATTTTAACCCTTTTATACATTTTACTCAGTTTTATGCGGTTTAGTCATTATCAGTGCTGGTCAGTGTAGATCCAGGTGTGGGCTGGGCTCTCTAAGCAGGACACATTTATGATCCCCTAGTTCGTGAGCTGACAATCTGGTTAGATATCAGGGATACGGTTGGTATATACACTTCAATATCTTCGAACATTCTACTATACTGGACAAATAGAATGCGAGATGAGACAGATTAGAGATGAGATCATGAGATGCATATTACACACAATGACTCTCCAGCTCTGACCACCTCTCAGCTCCCACACTTGTCGAAATATAGCCTCCCATATAGGCAGACAAACTTTTTGTCTTAAGCTTGTAGTTCTCCTTGCCCTGCTGATGCCTCAGAAGTTCAGTGTCTGTGTGGACAAGAGAGTGAAAAAGCTCCGTCGGAAAGCAAGGGGGAAGGGCTAGAGGCAGGAGACACAGCTCATGCACAGTCGACCAAGAGAACAAGATGGTCTCCCCAACCCTAATCAGAATTTACAGGGTCGTGCTAGGGGCCCACTGAAATGTGTTACAACAGGACTGATAGAGACAGATTGGAATTATATATCTGATAAAATGTTGTATTTTGCTTATACAGTGAATTAGCGAATGTGTTATTGTATCCTGTAGTACATTAAGAAACTGTCTTTGTGGAATACCCCTTGAAGCAAAAATCTGATCAAATCCACACCAAGAACAACGATTTTATTAAAGGGATGTTCCCAAACCAGAAATGAATGTTATTTGTGATATCAATAAGGCAAACAATTTTCCAATCTCCTTTTGTATCAATCGCCAAATTTTTATTAGAGACCTTTCTGGCTTCCTTCTATACGAGGGTGGTCAATAAGTACCGTGTTAGAAATAAATGACACATTTTTTCCAAAATAGTTTTTTAACTAGTCCCTTTAAAAGAGACACTACCATGTTTCTGACATTTTTGACCACTCCAAAAAATAGGATTTGTCGAACTCTCCAAATATGCCTAGGTCTCGCCGATCTTGTTTTTTTTTGGGGGAACTTCCTCGTTGAGCTAAAAAAGTTCACCACAAGCCATTTCTACAGTTAGGGAACAAGAAAAATCGCAGGGCGCCAGATTGGGTTAATACGGGGGTGTTGGCAGCAATTCATAATGCAAGTCTGCAGGTTTTTTGGCCGCAACAAATCCGATATGAATGTGCTGAGTGCGTTATCATGTTGATGAAACAGCACCTTCTTTCTTCACCAAAGTGTCCATGTACGAAGCGTCCAATACTCATTGTAAGTGTGTGGTCCAGTGATAGTTCTTCTTTTCTTAAAAAATGCCATGAGGATGATGCTGTTCGAATGCAAAAGACCTTTCCGCCAATTGGACGTCTTGCCTTCTTTGGAGCAAATTCACCAAGGCGAGGATCTCAATGTTTTGATGGTTGCTAAGTTTCGTTCGTGTAATGAGATTCCAGGTTTATCAATGGTGCCACTGCTACTTCCGAAGAAACCGCCGCATCCGCTGTGTCCACCATGGAGCAATCGCGGGCAAACCAATGGGCAGTACAATTTTTTCATCGGTAACTTATTATGTAAATCATGAATTCCTTCCGGTCGACAGCACCCTACGGATTATGATGCTCATGCACTTTTGTTCATCGTCAGTCGGTACTCATTGAATTTTTTGAATGATTTCCTCGGGTAACCACGTCTGGCCGGGTGTCCTGGTATCTCTTCATCAAAAAGGATGTTCGCCACTTTAGATTTGTTGACACCAATATCTAACTGTGGTCATAGATGGCGAAGTGTCCCCAAACAGCATCCACTTTGTTTATCTCATCTCCTCGCATTTTTCCCCAACAAAAAAAAACAGAATTACCGACCGCCGAATAACTGCTCTTTATCCGTCGTAGCGAAAATCAACAAGACAAGTCGGGACCATGGTCAAGATTTCTGTCCCTGTAATAAACATAGAACTTTTAATAGTAATAACAGCAAGAGAAGATCTATGAAAACTGTGAAGACATGATACAGAAACATATTGGAAAAAGGTTAGTAAACCTTTTTTATGATAAAAACAATAAATAAATTTGCCGTAACGGGAATACCCCTTTAAGTCCTTAGAATTAAGTGAAAAAAACATACAAAAAAAAACCGTATTGTTTTTGCATTCACACACACACTTTCTGCACAAAAATAAAATACAGCATACATTATGCTGTAATTAATGCATTATTCTATACAATAATGTGGAGATGATTGATATTTATTGACCACCCCCTTTAAATATGTTAAAGGACATTATTTGTATACTTAAATCATTATATTATGTACTCAAGTATATATGTACTACAACCTTTGATCTTGTGATGGTCTTAATACCCTCAGGTGTTCCACCAGTGGTTAAAGGACAAAATACTGAGTGAAGAGGGGCGCAAACAGCAATCCAAGCTAAAAGAATTTGATGCCAATTGACTGAACGTTTGATGTATTCATCCCACTTCTCTGCCCCGCGTGCCATAGGTAAGTACATTCATGGTAATAAAGAGAAGCTGTGATTATTGTATACGAGCCTAGGCCTCTTTCACACTTTTGGTTTTTTTAACACGCGCTATGCACTCGCAGCCTGACGTGCAGAACTTGCATTGCCACTTGTTTCAGACCTGCTTATTTGCATTTTCAACGCCACATTTTTTTAACAACGCAGTTTAAATCTCAACTTCTCTACATTGAAATCGCACATCACACAAGTCTACTGAGATGCATTTAAAACGCATTGCCTCTGAAACACATTACAATTGCAATGCATTTTCAGGTGATTCAGTCCGTTCATGCCGTTATCTGCACGTGAAAAAGCATTGAAAAGCAACATAACAATAAAAAAAAAAAACGAGACAATGACAAACAACTGATGAAAACTGGATTGAACTCTGATTATAAAAAAATTTCTTTAACTGACAAAACCATGATCGCTCACCTGATCAAATCTCTGCCGTGTCGGCAAGCAGGTGAAAGGGGACCTAGGTCAGTACTACAGCTGCCAATGTTTGTTCCAACAAATTCTAAGCGGATGTATCTTATGTGTGTGTTTGTTATGGATAAACACTTGGGGCGATATTGAGTGTGATTTATAGAATAACAGACAAGACCTGCTCATACAGATTATCAAAGTTTGATTAGAAAGCTGTTACGTATTTGACTGTCTAGTTTAATGTGTCAATCCTGTTTGTTGACTCAGTGTTTTTTTGTGCCATTTGTGTCATTTTTGGTGCAAGTTCCCTTCCCATTAAGTCATGCCCTTTGTTAGAGCAGGTGTCATTGTCTAAGCTTATTAAATGTGTTGGCAAGCATTAGAGACAAACTATTGTGGGAAACCTTTTTTATCGAGGCCCTAGGTGGCACCACCGTGTTAAAAGGACCACAAACAAACCCTTGTTTAGGTCTGTGAGAGGCGGGCCCTCTTCCATGTCCATATTAAAAATGCCGGCCCTGTTGCTCCTGCGCTTACGCACGTGTGCAAATACTACAAGTCATGAGCTGATTTGCTGACGCCCAGTTCACTGCCTAAATAAAAGGTTGTGTCCATGAGTAATATACTGGGGTCATTACTAAGGGCCTGATTCGTTTCCCGACGTGTTACCCGAATATTTTCCGATTGCGCCGATTTCCCCTGAATGCCCCGGGCTTTTGGCGCACGCAATCAGATTTGGAGGCTGGCCATGCACGCGACGGAAATCGGGGGCATGGCCGAACGAAAACCCGACGAATGCGAAAAAACCGACCGCATTTAAAAAAAAAAAAAAATCTGTCGCGGAGCTTGCACTTACCCTTCAACTCCACCTGCTCGTGAACTCCAGAGTTCGATGCTTTCAGCGCAGCAGCGCCACTGGTTGGACAGCGGAGGAACTACCTTAATAATTCTGTGGAACCCGTATCCAGCGCAGCAAACGCCGCCCTGGTCGCGAAGTGGCACCCGGGTAAGTAAATCTGCCCCACCTGTTTTTTATTTACCAGGATGGAATGTTTTAGAAAGTTTATTGAGATGTACGTCTAAGGTCCTCATAAGCAGAACTGTTCTCAGTTGCCATGGCAACCAATCAGAGTCTCAGCTTTCAATTTTTCACAAATATCTACAAATTAAAGTCGAGCATCTGAGCTTTCCATGGTCAACTAAGAAAGTTTGCCTTATTAAGACGTATATACATCTCCCCGCATAATTCTAGTTCTGTAATGGGTAATTGGGCATTTAAAAACACTTCCATAATCCAGTTTTACCTAAATCTATAATATACCTAGAAACTTGACTCCCCCTATTTTCTTCCCCTCTCCTATATGTCTCGTGCCCTCTACTGTTACCCATGGTAAAACAGGTTTGTTTTTAAAAAACCTAGCCCAAAAGCTTTACATTTCTATTATAATAGGCTTAAAAATAGTAAATTGTGATTAGTATTATAACAACTTTTCAACTCTGTATTTACACCCCTCTTCAGACAATCCTTGAATTTTTGATAAAACATTAGAACAGATACTAATTTTAAAATTTTCAACATTTCCATCAAATTCCCAAAGTATTAGTAGTTATTTTGTGGCAGTGCTCTTATGTTTACTGAGTTTTATCCACTGGACTGACATTCTTGTAGTGTCCATAAGAATGAACTAGGGACCTTAAATGTTTGATATACAAACACAAGTTTTGGCTCCTGTACTATTTATAATTGTAAGACCGTTGAAAATATAACATTTATGGAAACCTTGTTTCTCTCAGTCTGGTGTCTCCGGATACGAGGGAGTGAGTTCTGTTTTGTTAGGAATCTCCTAATCCAGACAACTGATAGAAAACCTAGGAGCCATTCAGGTAGTATAGTTGCCACATTGGACCAAAGGGTATAAAGTAGTATTAGTATTAAAAGTCCCTCTAATGCATAAAATATGGAAATCTGGGTGGCAGCCGGAGGCCCCAAATTCCCATTTCTTGTAAACTCTAAAGAATCTTTTATAGCATAATAAAATACTACTAATAATCTCATTTATAGCCCATTGTATTCTGAGTTCTGTCGTTACAAATCATATATATAAAATAAGACAATACAGAGTAAAAATTCTTAGGGACAATAGAATGAGGGCCCTGCTCCCAAGAGCTTACAGTTATGAGGATGATGGGGTGACATCAAGGCATATAAGACCTTTATACGGTCCCAGACATTTCTATAAGGGAACAGAATAAAATAACTAAAAATAAAAAAGATGGTGTTGGATCGAAAGAGTTATCAGCCATCTTCTTATATACACAGTTCAAAGTCTCTGGACTGCAGAAACCGTCTGTTCGAAATACACAAGATGGGGTTGTTAGAGAACTTCTTATAGGCTGCCTAAATGATAGAGAGGGAAAGGCCATCCACAGAAAATTGGTGCAGTCTTGGGAGAATCCTGAGACGCCAGTGGAAGCAATAAATAATTAAGTCACTGGATGGAACTCGGGTTGGGTGATTAGACTGAGATGAGAGACGGGATAGAGGGGTGCAGCATTATGCAGAGCTTTGTGGATGGGGTTTATGTTTAAATTGTATTCAGAAGGGCAACGTGACTGTCCACAAACTTAGCATCCGTGTAGCTTTTGGTCTGAATAGACGAGCCGGCTTCTGCAATTAACCCCTTACCGACATGTGACGGTATATGTAAGGAGCGTTGCAGGACCCAAGAGCACTTCCAGTAGCCGATAATGTCTTGTGCATATTGCGAAAAGGCTTACCGGTAACAACAACGACCGCACTCGGTACTTTCTGAGGTCGTCGCTCCCTGTTACTGTCACGGGTTCTTCTGCATCCGTATCGGAGCGGGACGCATCCATGCTCCTCGTGTGCCCCCTCTGCCGCCCGGTCTCCTCACTCCCCTCTCCGGCTCCTGCCTCTTTTCCCGGACTGCACTTGCGCGTGCTCCCCCTCCTTAGGGTGCGCACGCGGATCCTGCCGAAAATTTAAAGGGCCAGCGCACAGCTAATTGGTGCACTGGCGTGAACAACTCTCCTTTAAGAATCCGCCCTCTTCCGTGTGTCCCCTGCCGGAGCTTGTGTATCACAGCTACAGAGAAAAGTCTCCTGGTAAGATATTTCCGCGTTCAGCGTGATCCATGCGTTCCTGCTGTCTTGCCCTGTCCTCCGCTCGACCTGTGTATGAGCGTTTCCCGAGTTACCTCCTGTTCACGTGGCCCTGTGTTCCCGTTCCCTAGAACTGATAATTAAACAGTAAAAATCTAATACACATTAGGTATCGCCGCGTCCGAAATGCCATCTATAAAAAATATGATAACGGTTTTCACTCTATATAAGTGATAAAAATGATTGTACAAGTCCTAAAAATGATTAAACATTGTAACGCTCAAATCCGCAAAAAAAATGCCCCACACACCCACAGCCCATACACCAAAGTATGCAAACAGTATTAGGCGCCAGAAGATGGCAAAATCCCCCCAAATTTTTTACAGGAGGTTTTAATTTTTTTAAAATGTATGAAAACATTATAAGACCTATTACAATTTTGGTTATCCCCGTAATACCGACCCAAAGAATAAGTGACATGTCATTGGGGCACACAGCGAAATCCGTTAAAATCCAAGCCCACAAGAATACGGACAAATGCGTGTTTTTTCCAATTCACGATTTGGATTTTTTTCTGCTTCCCAGTACAAGGATGGAAATTAAATACCACCATTTGAAGTATATTTACGCAAAATAAGCCATCACAGCTCTGTACATGGAAAAATAAAAAAGTAGAGATTTGAATGTGGGGAGTGAGAAACGCAAAAAAAAACGAAAAGGGCTGCGTCGGGAAGGGGTTAAGAATAGATTGTAGAGGAGAGAGTTTAGTGAGCGTAAGCCGTAGTTAAAAGAGCTATAGTAGTCTAGAGAGTGAATCAGAGCGGCAATTCTAAAGATGGTTTTGAGAGTGCCATGCAACAAAGCGAGCGAGAGTTTGAATAAATGGTGTAAATGAGAGGTCGAGTCAGCACAACCATATGAGATGGCGCCTGCTCATGGGATTCGATTATACAGCAGATGAAATTTACAGTAGAGGCGTAAGGTAGTTTGGTTGGTGATGTGAAAACACAAAGAAGTTCAATTAGAAAAATTTGGTTTCAAGAGAAAGAGTACATGAGTTAGAGATGGACTTGTGGATTGTGCCTGTGGAGTATCAGAACGAAAGAGATCATTCAATTTCAATGTATTAGGTGAGAAATGACTCCATTTGTCATTTCACGTGACTTTAGAGGAGAGGTTTTTTATTATCTGTCATCTTACAGATACAGTACTTACCTACTACTGGTTGTAAACTAAAAAGTGGTAGTATTGTGCAGAGCATAACGAGCCTCTTATGATTGGACTGTTCATAAAATAGTTTTATTTGGGGCCCTCTTTTAGTTTTGCCCAGTGCCCCGGATTATAACAATGCACTTTTAGATGTGGTGACACAGAGAATGTCAATGGTGATTATTGCATCCTGTAGTCCTAAAAATGACCTCCAAGACTTCCAATACCAAGTCTATTACACATATACCTATAGTGCAATTATTATACCAGTTATCAAAAGTTCCGTACACTGTGGGGTAAATTTAGTTTGAAAAATAAAAACCCTACAACAGGTACTGTAATTTACATGCTCTACAAAACAAATACATAAAACAAATGGCCACTTTGGAAGAGAAAGGCTTATTTTTTTCCATTCTGGAGTGCAGGGGAAGGTGGTAATATTTGATTGGTCTGAAGCATTTTGTATTGTGTTGTGTTTTTGAATCATAGTAACAGGGTGATATATTCACACCCAATGTTTTTGGTTCACAGGTCCTTCCAAGAGACGTCACATATTGTGAATGAGGTTGACACATTTTGGGAAACAAGCCATCAGCAAAAGGATACAGATCAAACTACTGCATGAAGAGCAGTCTGATGGTTTCTAGTGCCCTTTATTAGAGTACGGATGACCTGTTAAGATTTCCCGATAACCGCTCCAACTTGTCATGCGTGGAGATTGCTACACTAATCCGAGAAGCACAGAAGAAAAAACTGTATATATTCTTTGTACTGTTACCATTGTTTCATGTCATACGCATTGTGATGGATACAATGCAAATGCCATGTGAAGAGGCACCAGGAAAACAAAGACTTTCATGGAAGGATACGTTCTAGGAGAGACATGTAATATGCAATAGTGTTTATTACAGCTTTGTTGTTCTATGCGGGAGAGGGGAACCTAATCGTATTATATGGGTAAAAAAGTTTGGGAAACGTAGCATAAGCCTCAAACATCACTAACACTTATCTAACAGCACTCTATCCTCGTAGTATGTAAAACCCGCCGAATAGATATGGTTTTAATGTATAGAGAGTTAATAGGGCCAAAATAGTTTCCTAGTGAGGCTGTTCGGGGGTCTTGGGAAGCAGTGAGTGAAAAGTTACTTAGACAGTAGATTTTTTTCTGATTTATATGGTTTATTAGAAATGAAGGCACTTTACAATTAAGAACTTGCACCTGTTTTACAAAATACCTTATTTTCTTCATGTACAAATCAGGCAAAAAAAATAATATATTATTTCCTAGACATAACAACAGGATATTGTCATTTGGGTCTCCAAATATAAGCTTGAAGAACAGAACGCTTATAGAGAGGCCGTAGGATACACCCTATTTAAGTAATGATGCATTCTGCATTGTACCCTAGGGGCGCTACATTGGAACTGAACCTAAAATCTTAAATGTCACATACTATGGGGTCCCATTGCCCGTAATGGACACTCTAAGTTCAGGTTATTTATCATGATGGAATTGGTCAAAAGTGCATGACCCTATTCCAAGATAGGAACTCAGGATCTTAGGCAACAAAATGCATGATTGCACTATCTATACCATGGCCTGTATATTCGGTTTTCATATTTCAATCTTAAAAATAACATAATAGTTTATGGAGTAGAGATAGCTTTTTTGGGGGGTGGATTACTTCTTTAAAGTGGCGTTGTGTACTTCAGAGTTTTTGATTTTGAAAGCATTTGCATGTGTAGCTTTTGTCCTCTTATTGTAGCAACCAGATTTAACATAAGCAGGATATTAGAGGAAATTTAAGGCAACCAAAGTAAAACCATATTTATTTGTATCTTCCATTGTAATTTCAGGTGCATGGAATTACTTTAGTCTATGATTATTCTGGTGCTGTAAAATCTACAGTGTTGTTTTCTTCTATGCCACCTAATGTTTAAATGTATCCTGTGTCAATGTCAGACATTCCCACGTCTGGAGCATTATATCAGCAGGGTAACCTATAGGACTGTGAAAGTCTGCAGTTTAATATACATAAAGTTTATTATATATATAATTCTAACTAGACCCTCAACAATATTTTATTTTATATATCCAGGCGGTCACTACTTAAAGACACCCGACTTACAGACAAGCCCTAGTTAAAAGACGGGCCCTCTGCCACTGTGATCTCGTGGTGAAGCTTCTGGATGTTTTCTTATAGTCACAGGCTGGTGTAAGATCTGCGTAAGGTGCTGTAATGAAGTTATTGATCTCCTGTTTCCCATTACTGCAAAACATTGAAAATGCAATGTCACTGGGCAATTTTTTTTTGTCATCTGGAGTTACAATTATAAATATATGTTCCGAACTTACATACAAATTGAACTTAGAACAAAACGACAAGAAACCTAACCGGGGACTGCTTGTATATTATTCAATCAATTTTTCACATAACAAAAGAAAAATGCATATCAGATCAAGCTAACTTAGCCGCAGGGGTTTACATGATACTCTCACCCTCCCACAATGTCAGATAGATAGGTAGAAATTTAGACATGCATTATTTTCTTAGGCCTCGTGCACATGACCGGTTCTTTATAGTGGTGAAGAACAAGGCAGGGTGGACATGTGGGGGGGCTGCTCACCCTTCCACTCCATAGGGAAGCTTCCTAGATAGGCTGGGCTGCAAATCTAGGAAGGAATAGGACTGTGCTTTATCTTTTGTTTGGTTAGGCATGGTGTGTGGTGAGACAAGTGTGGTGAGCACCTGACTAATAATATGTAATAGACTTCTATGGGGACGTGATGGCTCCCAATACGGTGGGCAATCAATGCTTAAATCAAACCTTTCACCAGGAATGTCATTTTAGCTGATTATGGAATTCAATAGCCTAAGCAGATTTAATTTCAGTAGTTAATAAGATTCATTTCACATACCTTGCTCCCTGTCAGCAGCATGTGGGATTTGGGGGAGGTGGATTGGGCATCTGCAGCCTGTGTGTGAATGTATTTCCCATACATTCTTCTCTCCACACCATCCCTGCCTGCTCAATGTGGGGAGGGTGAGGAGCTGGATAAGTGTGAAGGAGAGGAGACTGACACAGGCACACACAGGTTGCAGCTGCCCCCCCCCCTTTCCACTGGGACTCACCACAAGCTGCTGGGAGGGATCAGGTAATGTGAAGATAAACGTATAAATGATGATAGAATGCCTTACGAAGGGAAGAGATAAGCTATTGGAACTGTCACCAGATTAAACATTACATTTTATGGTTCCAATTTAAGGAAGTGTTTGCCCTATCTCTTTCACCAAAGTAAAGCATGGCAACTAGACTTTCCATAGCAAAACACAAAATGATTTGCAGCTTAATCATTTTGGGCATTAATGTTTTCTAAAAGCTCCATATATGCCCTTATACTGGACTACTATGGTGGTGGTGGGGGGGGGGGGGCACTTTTGTAGGTTCAACACCAAGATACCAAAGTAAGATGTAAGAATCCTGTATTACCATCTCTATCAAAGTTTACCTTGAGTGATTATCCATACGTTGGATTATACAATATTGTACTATCTTATATAATTGCTGGTTGTAAGTATAAAAAAACCTAAAGGACTTGTTTTTATATATTTTTTCCTAAAGTACTTACTGTAAAAAATGAGAGATTGGATGTACTGAATTATAAAGAACAGTTGGTATTTTTGAACTGTTATATTGTTATAATGGAAGGTTTATGGTGTAATTTCAAGTAAAACGTAATCCTCACAAAGTCTGCAGGTAGCTCGTTGTATCATGAAATGCTGATCATGTGAAATGGTTTGTAACAATATACATGTGTTAAATTAATATTACAGAAAAGTATACAGATAAGACTGAAAGTCATAACACATATAACACAGCTTTATAAAGCGCAGCAACAAAATGGATTTTCCCACAAACTAAGTTATTCAGGGATAGGGCCTAAACTGCTGAGACCCCCAGATCGAAAAAAACAAGGTGTCTGTGGACCCCTTGTCACTCCGTCGTTCATGGCAGACTGGATGCGCTGTGACCGTTTGCTACATAATTTCTATGGATTTGATGGAAATGACGACCCACATGATCAGCAAGTTAGGCCCTAACTCGTAGGGACCGCATTACTTAAAGGAAATTACCATCAAGAATAATGCATGGATAAACCAGGACACTCATAGATCGGGCACGTGACTGTGGTAATCTTCTTATTGTTATCCAGGCGCTCCTCCTTTTTAAATATACTTTAAATAAGCTGCTAATGAGTCGAAGGGTTCCTGGGGGTGTTACTAGAGCTTCTCTGTGCTGCAGATTCACATTGTCTCACCCTCAATTTCGGCTCTTCCCACTGTAACAGCCGTGAACCTGTGGCACAGAAAGAGCTCGAGAAACCGTCCCAGTAGCCTCTCATGCTCATTAGTTGATTTTAGAAGGAAAGAGAACATAGATAACACATATAAGAAGATTACCACAGTCATGATGCCTGGATCTAAAGAGAAAGTGTCCCTGGTCATCACAATGATTTTTGATGGTAGATTTTTTTTAAAAGAAACACCCTGAATGCACTGTGCTCATCTGATGGAGGGCCTAAGAGGTCAGTCAAAGTTGATTTTACATCCAACCACTGTAACCTCCCTAAAAAGGAACAGGAATACATACAGCACCACTACTTTTTGGCATGCTTCTTGCCGTCACTGCCCGGAATATTCTCAACAATGAATTGAAGAAGAGAAACCTTGTGTTTTGCTCCATTCCCTCGTTCCCTTTATTTGACAAGCTCTGTGCAGCGCTGCATATATGTTGGCTATATAACATAAAGAATATTATTATTAGGTATAACCAGTGGGGCAGATTTACCAATGCATGCCATTCTTTTCCTTGCCTTGTATTACTGAATTTGTCAGATACATTTTTAGCCAAACCAATGTGTAACGACGTTCTTGAGCCGCAGTATGTCCAGGTGGCTAAGGTTTTACACGAAGATTGCTGGCAGACATTGTTTTATAATATTCCCTTTCACGAAAGAAATTATTGGACGAAGATGCTTATTAGTATAATCTAAAACGGTGTTGTTGAAGGATGTCCTCTACTTATTCACTGCCATGGAACAACCTTCTTGCTATTGCTGCAGTGTAGACCGTTAATAATAACCTATATTCAGAGTATATATCTGCACATTGTACTGGAGCAGTCTAGCCAGGTTATAACACTGTGTATATCTACACTATAGATTTCCATTCCAAGCTATCCAACCAGACAGGGTAAATACAGCTGTCATAAAATCTCATATCATTAAGAAGGGGGGACTTTGTTCAAATTGCGCATTTTAGGCTCTTTTTCTGCCAAAAAGAAACTCGAGCTCAAATTGAGAATATATTATAGAAAAATAAGAAATCTAATGTCAAAGTCAGGCATGATAAACCGAGGGACCATTGACTCACAGGACTAGGCGTCTGACTGTGGAACCTTCTTATATGTGTATCCATGGCCTATAATAAAGTACAAGATATATATTCTATTTTAAGGTTACTAAACATTTTAGATTTCTTATTGAAGATGTAATAGGGCTTTATTCTGCTGTTGATATAACTAATGAAAATTACTAGCTAAGTTTACAGTATATTTGTGATTTATGCTTGTTTTATCCTTTCCGTTGGAAAATTTGAAATCCTTATCAAGTCACAATTCTAATAAAAATCTACATATTGAATTGGTGAAGCAGTTGATCTACTATGCATTTATACTTGCCCTGGTGTGATTAAAGGGTGCTTATAAAAGAGGATTGTTGGACTTGAGTTTAATTACTAATTAGAAAATAGTAGGAACATTCCACACAAGCAAATGTGTTTCATACACACAAATCTAAATAGAGGTGTTACATATGGAGATCCTAGAAGCTCATCACAAGAAGTGGACAGTTACAGTAATTTTTGCAGATTAAACATATATGTGACGTCACCGGCTCTCCAGCACTTTAGAATCGGCGGCAACGCACGGTGTGCCGTGCCCAAGTGCGGCGTGTGCGGCGCGAGTGATAAGTTAATATAACTATTAATTCTGCTGATAGGGGCTTGGTACCCTAACAAAAATATGGCTCTGGCACCACTCCCTGAGCCTGGTGCCATGATATGTGTATAAACCTACCACTTTCAAGTGGTAGGTTTCCTTTAAAGGGAACCGTCACCAGGAGACCCATTTTTAGCACTCCCCCCAGTACCCACAGAGCATAGTACATACAGGCCAAGTTTTTGTATAAAAAAATTGTGTTTTACAGAAAAAAAAGATATGTTATATATTATATCTTTCATGCATCTTGCGTGTGGACTAGCAGTTGCCTTTTGGGGGGGCTGGAAAGGAGTAGTTTCTTGGCACTCTTGGGCCCTTGGTACCAATTGAGCACGTTTGCAACGCCAAAGCCTACCTGAGTAGAGTTGCTGACCATTCCATCCCTTATGACCACAATGTACCCAACACTGATGCTACTTTCAGCAGGATAATGCGCACGTCATAAAGCTGGATATTCAGACTGGTTTCTTGAACATGACAATGAGTTCACTGTACTCAAATGGCCTCCACAGTAACGATCTCAATCCATAGCGCATCTTTGGGATGGATGTGAACGTGAGATTCGCATCATGGTGTGCACGCGACAAATCTGCGGCAATTGTGTAATGCACATCTGTCAACTATGGACCAAAATCTCTGAGGAATGCTTCCAGCACCTGTGTTGAATCTATGCCACGAAGAATTGAGGCAGTTCTGAATGCAAAAGGGGGGTCCAACCCGTTACTAGCATGGTGTGTACCTAATAAAGTGGCGGTGAGTGTATATTATCAGTTTGTAAATAAGGATTTAAACTGCTTCTTCCTGCTAATTCCATGGATGACATTGGCTCACAAAACACTGAAGCTATTGTCAACAAAAATATCCCAGAGGGTCATCTGTACATAAGATACTTCTTCTGGGAAAGAGGCACGTGCACCTGTGTGACCATGGTCAGATTCTGTCCACATAGAAATAAATATGAAGGTTTCTATAGGAGGACAGCAAGCAGAGATCTAGAAAACTGTGAGGAATGATAAGTAAGTATGTTGGAAAATTGTTATAACGTTGTATGATTATACAAACAATACCTTTATTTGCTGAAAATCGGAAACCCCTTTAAACTTCCTAAACACTACAAATTAACAATTTCAAAACTCGCTCCGATTTCCCATTCCCACAGCACAAGCCTCCACATCTCTATACTAGGGGCTGCATATGGGGATTATTCTCTGAAAACAGTTAGTATGTGTTGATGCGAATCTTCACCAATTCCGATATTGAGCACATTTGATGGCTATGTTCTCAATTTTATCCTGAGAGAACCCCTTTAAGACAAGAAATTACACCAGTTGTAAAGAATGGACTAGTTGAAAGAACTAGTGATATTAGTGTGTTGCAGCTTCAAGCAATACCATCTCAGTCTGGTTAATTTTACAGCAAATATTTCTGTTACTAAGATTTCCATCAGTTTTATGGGATAAACTTCAAATCATTCTGATATTGCTCTGCTGTGCTAAGTAGAAAAAAAAGATTGGTAATTTTGTTCAGTCTCTTTATCCACTTTGTACAATACTGAAATGCCAATAAATGCTAGATGAAGCAGAAACTACTGGAAGTGGGGGAACAAAATACACATAAAATGAAGTTCTTCTTGTGCCCACACACCATCAAATATAGGCCATGTATCATAACCATAAAATGGACTGCACTGTGCACTACAACATGTGTGCATGAGTGTCCCACAGTGATAATATATGTGATGATATGTATGATGAATAATTATGTGTGATGATGTGTGTATGAGTTCCCTCCATGTATGTATGAATGTGTGTTATAAGTTCTCCCCCCATATACGTGATGTATCCCATGTGAAATTTGTTGGTCTCTCCATGAGATGAAATGTGTGTGATTCCGCTTTCCCCCATGTATGCGATGAATGTGTGTATGAGTTCCCCCAGTATGCGATGAATGTGTAGTATGACGTTCCCATTGTATGCGATGAAGTGTGTGTGAGTTCCCCCCATGTATGTGATGCATGTGTGTGTGAGTTCCCCCCATGTATGTGATGAATGTGTGTATGAGTTCCCTCCATGTATGTGATGAATGTGTGTATGAGTTCCCTCCATGTATGTGATGAATGTGTGTATGAGTTCCCCCCATGTATGTGATGAATGTGTGTATGAGTTCCCTCCATGTATGTGATGAATGTGTGTATGAGTTCCCTTCATGTATGTGATGAATGTGTGTATGAGTTCCCTCCATGTATGTGATTTATGTGACCTGTAGTGAAATTCAAAAGATTGTTTTTCTTTTGTAGTTAAATTTTCTGCCAGGTGTACACCACCAAAGTAAGAATTATTTTATACACAGGGAAAGGGGAATTAATAGATGAAGCAGTGTTATGGCAGCGATGTAGGGCAAGGTGCAATATGTGTAAAGAGGGATACATAGAAGACCTACATTACGTGGCGACCGATGTGTGTTATTTAGTACATAGCAGCTTTGATGCGGTCCCAGAACTTGTAGCACAACCAGAAATACAACCGTTGCTAACCACGGCGTTCAATGCTGGGCGATGCATATGTGCTCCCAATAATAGTGTTACTTAGACAACGGAACGCAGTTTATGTACACAGATATTACAATTTAAAGACTGTGTTCCACAGTTCCGCAGCGAGTTTGAATAGGACTCGAGAAGCTACACCCACCGTACAGATTGGGGAACACTGCCTGTATAGGCTGGTCTTGTCCGAGGTCAGGACAAGGTTCCCACTAAGGACACTATACACAATACCAGTTATTGCTCCACTTGTGTGAGAAACAAGTGGAAGCAACCTACAATAAATTTACATAGCGTCTATAATAACGGAGGTTTATTGCTGGCAGCAAGAAAATAGGACCTTGAGTGATGTCACAAGCATGTGACTATCATGCTTCAGGTTGTCCAATTAGAAACATGCTGTCCATATTCATGTGAATGCCCTCAGTGTCCTTATCTCGTGTCACAACCAGGAACTGCCACCCACTTCAGGTATAGCCGATTATTTTATAAGGACTGGGGAGAAGCCAGCTGCATGATACAGGTACCATAGGAATTGCTCTCTCCAGCTGTGCCAAAACTATTATTTGTCAGTAACTTGAGTCACTCTTTAAAGGTTACTGGTAGTCTTTGGTGTTCTGACAACATGGGCGCCCTCGTCTTGCTACTCATCCTGCATAAGCAGCAGCTCCTGTAGCAATGTCGGCTAAATTGAAGATACGAGCGCACACATAAAAGACGTCTTCATTATACTAGGCTAAAACAGGCCAAGCATGAAGAAAATCCATCAACAGAACTTTTTAACAGGATTGGTGGGCGTCCCAAAGGTTATAGCATACCTGATCAGAAACTAATCGCATATCCTAGAAATATGCAAATATTTTATGTGATGTGAGCTAGATAACAGTCTTCTTTTTAGGGAATTTTTTTTAGTTTGTTTATTTTGGGAACACATTTTTTTCATGTTCACATGGCTGGATGGTCTGCCCATTCCTGAAAAATAAGGTACCTTTTTAAAGAAATCCTACATGTGGATGTAAGAAAACTAAATTTCTGGACATTATCAGACTTATGTTCTGCATTTATTTAGTGGTTTATTCTCCGTAGCTTCTGCCGGTAACTTGCAGTCATCTCAGAATTGCTGCTGTTACTATACTGGGATAACTCATGGATAAAACGCAAGGAAGGACAACATGAAGAGAAATCCAACCCAATCTTTATTGTACATGTTGCCGATTACAAAAAAAAAAAAAAAGAAAAATACATAAAAGACTTTGCTGCTCCAAATTGTAAGGCGAAGTTCAGAGAATTTACTTTGATCCAGTAGACAGCAGGGCTATAAGGCCAGAAGCAGCACTTATAGACAGGATGTAGTTTCTGAAATCAGACAGTTAAGGAACAAAGAAGTTCCAACAAATATTGCGAGACAAAAAAATAAGGAAATCAAATAAAGCTGTCCCTCCCAGGACCATGGATAATGGTGTGATTCCCTTGCTATAGGAAATTGTAATTCCCTTGCTCACATCAACTAACCTTCATTCACACTACGTGCATCTTTTTTCGGTTTTCTTCCTCCCTTTGTTGTCTGGATACAGAGCAATAATAATAAAATAATACATATACAGACACCTCTGGATCTGAAAAAAAACCAACCTAATATTGTCAAGCCCTCCCTCCAATTCGTTACCAATTAAAGGGACCCGTCACTGGAGAAACGCACCAGTCACATTCCGCCATGGCTCCACGACCCCTAGGAACACGCTAGTAGCCAAAAGTCACAAGAGATGAGACAGATTGTATTAAAGAGGGGGGCTGCATTGCTCCCTGCGTCCAGCCAGAGGATCTGGGGCATAATTGGAACTACTCCAGTCAATGAGTGCCCTCGCCCGATCAGGAAAATGGAAATGATGTCCCATGAGCGAGGAGGCCAGTCATTGGATTAAGCAGATCCCATTACCCCCTTGAATTTGAGGTCGGGCATATCCAGGAGTTGGAGCAGGCCAAATGTGATCTTTAGTGTTATTTTTTTTTCTTACTGCTGCTCCCCTCCATATTACATGAAGCTCCCTTTAATATTTACATTAAATATCTCATGAAACTTTTTCACTGTACAGTTATAACAGTTATGGGCTCTTACAAATCCCAACATGTTTATTTTAGTAAATATATGTCATTTGGTGGCTGAGCTTCACACATTTTTCACGCCTCTCACATGATGTCACCTCCCTCTCCAGTATGGGAGAAAGAAGTATCCTTCGTGCAGGAGGCATGGGTTTTATACAACGATCCCCACATGTCAAAATTAAAGACAATCCGGGATCGTGGGGAAGATGGCTATGGGCAAGTATGTGTAGTTTCATTTTATTACCAACTCGTGGTAGATTTCCTTTAATCAAAATAAGTAGAGATGACAGGTCCACTAAGTGTGTGTAGTATCTCTGGAGGACTCTACTGCCGAATTCCCTGATGCGGAAACATACACCCTCACTGCTCCACAGTCCTACCTGACATATGTATAAGAGATCAGAAAACCTGATCAAACTGTACTGTAAAAGTGAAAGGATACACTGTGGGGTTGAAGTTCTTCAGCAGAAAGAATGAGGCAACAATGACCAGAATCAGGAACAATGTGTTGTTGTAGAAAATGGAGAAGGTAGTAGCCTCATAATCCGCAACCTCGTTTTTCTTCCAAAGAATCCTTAAATCATAGAATAATAAATAAAACTGCACAGAATATTTGTCAATTAAAATTAACATAGTTTTATCTACAACTATGAGACTAAATAAAAGAATCAGGGTGTGTATACACAATCTATCCCAAATGCGTAACAATCACAACATTGAATCTGTTTTTCAAAAGGGACAGAACATGATGTACGCCTATATGATGCGAGTGATGGCCCATCAGGGGGCCGCAGGAGTCACTCATTGGCTGCCACCATGATGGCGAGAATGAAGGGTCAAAGGCAGAAATGAAGAATATAGAAAACAAGTCACAGCAAGCAGTGGGGAATAAATCCTGTAAATATTTAAATCCCACTGCTCAAAAAGCTGCATTAACAATAAAGCTGCACTCTAACATACCGATTATTATGAAACCCTACATACGTGTATGTACATTCTGTCCAGGGCACTTACCTTTCATCCTTTTCCTTACGAGACATCTTCCTATTGTCAGCCTCAGATAGTTTGCGGGTTACTTCCCGTGAGACGGCATCTTCACGCTTCTGGGCCACCCTGAAAAGGAAAGCAAAGTAGAATTAAAATCAAATAAGTAATAATTTCAATAATAACAGTACTAGAAGGGCAATTGACTATACCTGCATAGCATAAATTATTTAATGCCACTCCATACACAGGGCAATCTACTTCATGATAACAGCTTACCGGCTATGGAGAGGGCTCAGCCCGTTAGTCCTCCCCATGCACCTGCACCCGGCCTACTATTACATCACATGTCGGGAAGGGGTTAAAGGAAACCTATCAGAAATCTACCTATGATAGCAGGTAGTGTGTATAGTATAGTATAGTCATAAGGCTATATTAGATTATAGGACTGTGTGATGAAGCTGCTCTGACCTCAGTGCCCTTAGCTGATGTCACACACACAAATTGCTATTTACTACAGGAAAAGCTAAAGATGATTTTAGAAGGCTGATAGATATATCAGCTGGATCTTAGGCTAGGAAGAAGCCAACAGCATGATACAAGTATTGATGGAATTTTTGTCAAAGGCTCTCTCCAGTTGTGCCAAAACTATTTTGGCTAGGTAACTTTAGATTTCTTTTAAAGTGTAACTCTATCATTAAAATCAAGCATGGTAAACCAGGGGCACTCACTCGTAGATCAAGACTATGGCTCTGAACTCCCAGGAGCCCTTCTGGCTCTTTGGCATAATCTAAGTTGATTTTAGAAGGAAGGAGGCCATAAATACTAAATATAAAAAGATTACCACAGTGCCTGGATCTATGAGTAAGTGTCGCTGGTATATCAGCATGGATTTTGTTGGTAGATTTCCTTTAAATAATAAACAACAATTGTAAAATACTTACTTGTGTTTAAGAACAAATTTTACATTCTTGTAGGCGAAGGCCACCAGGTAGGTGCTGACCAGAGTGATGACAGAGTACAGCACAGCAGATTGGACCAGATCCATGTGCCATATCCTCCAGTATAGCCCTTAAATAAACACAAAATGTCTGCTATTAATGTAATGAAACATCACAATGCATAAGTAGTAGAATTCTGGCATATGTACCCTAGAATGTTCAGAAATGTTAGCTTAATGGGCTTGTGTTGGTGGGAAGCATACAGCATCTCTATTGTGCTATTCACAGAAATTAAAGACCAAGATGAAGGTAAAGAAAATTCTGCAACAGATTCATGTGTATGAATCCACCTCTAGAATAACACATAACATTTATAGTGATATTCCATTTGCAATTGTCATATGTTGGTATTAATAACACACAAACCTTTTGTTCTCAGACTCGAAACAACTCTAGAGTCACCAAACTTGTAAATAAGAAAACACTTTCACATTTCACTATTACTTGACTGTTGTCACGTCTGGTGACAGGTTTACTTTAGTTTCCTTTTTTTAAAATTAATTCCACATGCAAGGTGGCCATGACGGATAGTACCCCACTTCTGAATGATGCCGAACAGGGATATGTGTGCATTTTTCGGTCAGGACACAGCATTGGAAAGTTTTAAGGACTGCTCTGCAGGGAAGGAGGGAATCCTTGAATTATATATAACTATGATCTGCAGTGTGATCCATGGACTGAGAACTTTCCTGTGAATAAGCCCTAACTGAACAATCAGAAGAAAAAGAAGAAGAAATTTGTTGATGTGTCAACCAGTTGGACCACCAGAAATTACAAGAATAAGACCCCCATGTCCCCTAAGTGACAGGAGCAGTAATATATGGGGGACTTGTACCACTCCATTATAGGACCCCCCAGACACCCAGTGCACCCCTGTTCTTCTATAGAGGAGTATCCCAGTTGCATTACACATCGCCCCAGGCACCCAGTGCACCCCTGTTCTTCTATAGAGGAGACTCACAGCTGCATTACAGGACCCCCCAGGCACCCCTGTTCTTCTATAGAGGAGAATCAGCTGCATTACAGGACCCCCCAGGCACCCCTGTTCTTCTATAGAGGAGAATCACAGCTGCATTACAGGACCCCCCAGGCACCCAGTGCACCCCTGTTCTTGTGACTTGAGGAGGTCACAGCCTCTAGTGATCAGACACTTATAGATACTAAATTTGAAGTTTAAAAGGAATAATCAAAGATACAAAAACAAGAGAGAAAAAGGTCAAACTGATGAGATTAATCAGCAATACAATAACACGTGCTGCAGGTATGGACAGAGAAGTGACTACACCCCCTGCACACATTATAACCTGCCTATACGTATCCCATGATGTCCCGGCTTCCCCCACCGCAGACGCTGCCACGTCCCGAGAATGAATGGGGCTGCCGGTGACGGAGAGCGGCGCACACTTACAGATCGGGATGGCGGACACGATGAAGGCGTTGCCGTAGAAGAGAGCGGAGGATTTGGCGGAGAGGTTGCGGCTGAAGTCCTGCAGGAGGAGATCTTCCTCGGATTGCTGTTTGCTGCTGCCTTTAGGAGCCATGGTGAGTATGGAAGAAGGGTAAGCGACACGTCTCACACTGACTGACCCTTCTCGGCCTCCGTCCCTACCCTCCACTACTGATTCGTCAGCACTAGGGACCGGAAGCGGAAGCGTCACTGGTGGGCGGGGTTCCGCGGTAGGCAACGTGTTTGCCAACCAAGCAACCAAGCTTCCTGGCCGTTGGCTACTTTAGAGGGCGGGTGTAGTTAGTGTGACGTAGTGATAGATCTGAGGAACAATCATGGCGGGTGGAGCTGTGGGACTGCTCTGAGTTCTCACAGGACGAGTATTCATTAATGTACAAACCCAATTCAAATGCAGCGTGTGGGCACGGCCGTCATTTTAGCTAATAGAATTGGGGGTTGTTGTGAGGGCACGTTCACACGATGCGTTGCGTCACGTTTTTTATGCGTTTTGACGCATTCCAAAGGCTTCAGCCTTGATCACAGGTTACATTGCGTTTCAACTGCATCTGCTAAAATGCAATGTAACCTCAGCAGGTGATCAAGGCTGAAGCCTTTGGAATGCGTCAAAAAACTTGATACAATGCATCATGTGAATAAGCCCTCTTGGTTATGGTGTGTTCACACATTGTTTTTTAGATGCAGTTTTCAAAGCCAAAAGCAGGTGTGGATGACCACACGTGAGAACATATACCACTCCATACTTTTTTGGCGAGTGGCTGGCTAGTGCAGTCTTTGGCACACTGTGGTCACGGTGCTTGGTTTGGGGTCCGGAGGGCTGTCCTACAGCCTGGCAGCTCTCCAGCAGGTGGTGTGTGTGAGGAATATGGAGGGAGAGGCTGATGCAATGGTTTCTCCCTGGATAACCCCTGAGTGTCTGTAAGATAAGTCCCTGGGTAATGGATGGGGAGCCCGTGGTGGTAGACAGCTGTATCCAGGGTTCAGAAAGAGACAACGTTGTGCAAAATAACTCACGGTTCTTTATTGAACAGTAGACAGCAGGAAACGGGCTTGAACAATCAAACAGCAGATTCAGATTCTGGTACTGGAGTGGTCCTCAGGAATAAAGCAGCAGCCTGGTAGTAGGCTGATAGTTGAGATGGAGCTGTGTCCAAACTGTGGAAGCTGCAGCTCTGGGTTAGAGCCTCCTGACTCCGTTCCTGAGATTGGGTTCTGTGACGGCACTGAAGGTGCGCTGCACACTCGAACTCTGTGGTGAGACAAGACCTGACACTGAGGTCAGACTGCTGACAGGCAAAAGACCTGAGACAAAGACCATGAGGTCTGGACCATGTGCTCCCCCTGCACAGGGGTTTTATACTCCCGCTGGTCAAATGGCACCTCTCCAATCACACTCCAGTTTACAATACAGCCAAATAATTGGATAACATGTTACACCCATTTAACTATTGCCTTTCCTATTACCTGAGTTCTCCCTGCATTATCCCTTGGATGAGTTGCGCATGCTCACCAGATGGATCCTGACAGGTAGAGGGCCTTATTCACAACTACCCCCTTTCCTATACATTGGCAGGGGTGTTGTACGTGGCTCTCTCAGACGAATCAGTGATCTACACCCTGATATCATAGCTCAGGATTCATGCAGTAAGACCTCCGGTGTCATTATTTGTTATTTCCTATTACTGAGCTGATTTGTTGATGGGCCACATAAATGCAGCTAGTAAGGTCTTGTAAACATGACTGTAAATAGCTGCCATGAGATAGCGACAAAAACAGCAACTAGATCACGGCTATTATGCACGGTCTCACCACACCATGACCGGATGGCTGCACTGCAAACTATAGAGCAGATCCTATTCCTGTACTGATATGTGTTGCGGCCACTCAGTTCCTATGTAGATGGTAGGAGTGAGCAGCGCTCATTCACCCTCCACCCGGCTGAAATGGGGCTGCAAATGTACCCATGTGTATTTAAGTACACAGTTGGGCGCTTTGGGCCTTAGTCATTAACAAGTTTTACATATTTTTGTAGTTGGTTTGTTAAAGTGAAGGTTCAGAGAAGGTTCAGACTTACAGGCTGTCACTTTTCAATTACTGACAATTCATCTCTGAACTGGCTAAAGTTCCTTTTCCTACTTTTGCAAAACTGTATTAGTGTACATTAGTATTTATGTAAATAATGTGGTAATCAAGGCTTCCTTTCTAACTTGCTTTACTATTATACAATATGATGGACAGGAATACAGTCATAATCACTGAATAATGTGTTGGTCATTTAAAACATAACTTTTTAAAACATAACTTTTAATAGCATTCGATTTAAGATCAGGTAAATCTGTGATATATAATACCAAACACACAAAGCCAGTCTGGAACACTAAGGATTCTGGGAGGACAAATATTATTATCTCACACACAATTTCCTCCTAACGCTACCTCTCTCTGGCCAGCAGAGGGAGTATTAAGGATTCCCAATGTATGTTTGCAGTGTTAGTGTCACAGCTAGGAACTTCCACAACAATATGACGGGAGCTTCTCAATGCGTTTCCCCCCAAACCCTCATATAGAGGGAGTAACAAGGTTTGCACTAAATACTGACTAAATAGCAAAGACACCGGAATCCTCGTGCCGGCAGAATGATACAAGCTAGTGTTCATATCATGCTGCTGGCGTACACCATGAGGACCATAGCTCTTACCAATACATGTTGCTAGGCAGAGCTCTAGTTGGATGGCCTGAAAATTGTGTTGTTTTCTTATCCTCTCCTTATTGTAATCGGGGTTCTCAATCATATTTTCTCCCAGTGAAAATACAAGAAAACAGTCAGTTCAAATTATTAACTACCATGAATGTTTCTAAGATCTTACCACATTGATGTTTCTCAGTTTGTCTTTATTAGTGAATAGCTGTAATCTGGACTACAGTTTAGATGTAGTGCCTACAGGAAATCTGTGGAAGTCTGAGGTGCACTTCCTGTATAGAAGCTTTTAATAAGATTGGTTCTCTAATGGGGTGCATATAATTCGAAATCATGGGGAGGGCTCCTGGGGCACATGCCTTATGGCCCCCACCACTTTGCTCCTCAAGGTGCCCCATCAACCAATGGTGGATTACAATGTGTGCGAACTGGAGTGGTCGCATGGCCGGAGGCAGACCCGGAACCCCCCACATGTGTATGGCAGAATGAGGGAACAATACACTCCCTGCTCTGCCATTGACCAAGGAGCGCACAAGACATTAGTGTCCTGGTGCAGACGGCACAGTGACATCACACAATGTGATGCCTGAGGAAGAGGTCATGCTGTGCACCCGCGGAGCGAGTCAAGGTAAATTTTTTATTATTCTGTTATGTTACTGGCTGCTGGCTATAATCAACACACTGGAGGCTGTATATGTTCATTACTGATGGCTGTATATATTAATTACAGGGGGCTGTATATATTCTTTATTGTGGGACTCCATATATTGGAGGCTGTATATATTCATTAATGGGGACTGGATATATTCATTATATTTTCATTACTGGGGGCAGTTTTTTTAATTAAGGTATAAATAAGGTATACATAACTAGTATAACGGGGTGCTGCACATCTTAATTACGTTTTGCTGTATGCTATATTTTCATTAAAGGGGTTCTCAGGAGGTGGAAAAACATGGCTGCAGTCTTCCAAAAACAGCACCACACCTGACCAAGGTTACTGCTAGTACTGCAGCTCAGCTGTATAGAAATGAATGGAGCTTAGTGGCAATACCACACACTACCCATGGTCAGGTGAGGTGCTGTTTTTGGAAGACTGCAGCCATGTTTCTCCACCTCCTGAAAACCCCTTTAAGGGGGATTTATTATGTATTTTAGTTAGTTATGATTATGCAGTGAATAAATTAAAGTAGGTAGGTAAATAAGTTAGAAGTTATGTGGTTGGGGGAGGGGGACTGCACATTATGCAATGAATTGCTGGTGCTATACTTATTAATAAATATTCTGTATACTGTATGATATAAAAAATTCCTATGAATATTGGGGCACATTTACTTACCGGGTCACCAGATCTTGCACCCGAAGTCATGAATGTGTTGCTTCCCCACTCGGGTCCAAAAGAGTTCACCATTTTTTTTTCTGGTGCATCTAAGTGTTTGGGCTTGCGACACAATTTGAAAGTTAAATCCTGCGCTCAGTCCGAATCAGTCGGACTGTATGATGGCACGCCCCCTAAATTGTGTTGCATGGAAGCCAGCACAGCTGCGCAACAAAAAGGGTTGCATGCGCCACAATCCCAGTGCACACACTTATTAAGTACCTATGCAAGCCGTTTTAACCCCTTAAACGGTGCACAGTCTGACAAAAGTGTGCACGTGTGACCATTAGTAAATGAGCCCTATTATGTTTACAGTATATTAGATTTTGTAATATTTTGAGTGGTCACATTGTGGTCAGTTACGGTGCGAGGAGTATGTATTATTTAGGAGCACAGTATTGTTATCCAGGTGACATTATATTGTAAGTGACTGTGGTATTTCCAGTTGCACAGTGAGCATTAAAAGCTGCAGAAAACATCTTGGGGAAAATACTGGAGGCTGAGAGAAATCACCATGATATTCTGGACTAAATGGAGCAGATCATCAGCTGTGAGTTGCCAGTTGTCCCTTCTATCCTGTAGTTACTGACTAACCTTCTGGTATGTGAGACAAGCCTCCATACAGTCCAGGAGTTAGTCTTAATCCGGTCCATCAATTTGAGGACATTTCTGGAGAAGCATTATTTCCGGGAAGCAACATTTACTTTATTGAAAAAAATTGTGGGAAGGGGTCCAACCGGTGTGCCCACAGGGGCCTCCACCACACTTAATCCTTCTTTTGGTCTTAGTGGCTCTGTTATTTCTTGGTGTGCATCCTCTTTAACCGGTTCACGACCGCCCGCCGGTCATCATATCCCGGTGCATTCTCTCCATAGCCGGTAAGTCTTACCGGTAACACCCGCGATCAGTTCCCGCACCGATCGCGAGCAGCTTTGCCGGCGGCTTCAAAAAGATTGCGGCGCATATTATAACAATATAATAACGGTTTTTCACTGTGTTTAACCCCGTAACAGAAAATAGCGCCCATTTTTTAAAATATATAAAAATTTAAAAAATAATCAAAAGTTGCAAAAATGACACCATCCACAGCTCTTTACAACGAAGTTTGAAAAAGTTATTAGCGCCAGAAGATGGCAACATTTTGTACAGGAGGTTTTAATTTTTGTAAATGTATGAAAACATTATAAAACCTATACAAATTTGGTATCCGTGTAATCGTATTGACCCAAAGAATAAAGTAGACATGTCATTTGGGGAGCACAGTGAAAGCCGTTAAATCCAAACCAACAAGACAACACTGCAAATTCGTTTTTTCACTATTTTCACTGCATTTGGGATTTTTTTTCCCGCTTCCAAGTACATGGCATGGAATATTCAATACCATCACTATGAAGTGCAATTTGGTACGCAGAAAACAAGCCGTCACACAGCTCTTTACGGGTAAAAATAAAAAAGTTATAGATTTTTGAAGGTGGTGAGTGAAAAATGGAAATGAAAAAACAGGAAAGGGCCAGGTAGTTAATGGGTTAAAGGACATCTACCATCAGTTTAAATAAAGTCTGAAAATTAAGGCACCAAAAAGAATACCGGTAGTTCACAGATTTAAATATACAAGAGTAGTGTTTATTAAAGTAAAAAATAAAATTCACACCGCATTCAAAATATATTCTAGTAATTGATTTTTTGATAAATATATTTTGCTAAATACAATGCATGTACTATTTCAATAATTTCTCCCAAAGTGTTATCTAGAAAAATAGTGTATCTATGAATATTATCCATTTTCAATTCTATAACATTACAATATATTCCAATCTAGTTCAAATGTTTAAAAAAGTAAATATGTTCATAACTTTAAAAAAATAAAACACTTTAGAGAATGAATACCCAGGAGGATTAAATCATCAGAAAGTAGGGCCCTACTTCTGGTGCATAAGAGGTTGATGAAAATAGCATTAATCAGTCTACCAAGCGTATTGAATCTGTTGTTTTGAACATTAAAAAAGCCTGTCCTGGATTGATCGCTCAAGTACAGTAGTTTTTAAAACCAGGAGTGGGATTTCTGGCTATAAAGTGGATAGAGGTATCTAGTATCTACAAATTAACGTCTAGAGGTTTATAGGGGATCAGGACATGTGAATATCCAATACAGGAACTAAAACCTAAATACAGAAAAAAAATGTATGACATAAAATATAATACAGTAGGTGGCTAATAAATATACCTTATGGACAGTACAGATGCTTAAGTAGAGACTGTACAGACATTTCAAAATTCGAAGAAGAAGCACAACTTTTAACACAACGCAAAAGAATATACGTCTGAAATTCTAGATCCAGCATTGAAAAAGAAAGAAATCTATATTGGAAAGAATTATTGAAAGAAAGAGAGATCACTCTACTTGCACTGACAAGCCCCCTATAGTTTACACAAAAGCTATAAATCTGGGCCTACAAGTAGTTCCATCTATCAGAAGATTTTTCAGATTTACCATCTGAAACCTGGTTGAGCACAAAAGGTTTCTATAGATGTTTACAGTCAAAAAAGACTGGAGGGGAGGGGATTACATTGCAAGAATGTCTAGAATGGAGTCAAAATATATTTTCGAAATTTGAGACCGTCAGCTAAATGCTGAATTAGAAGTTTTTGGTTTCCTTTAAACAGAACCTGTCACCTAGAATAAACCCTCTAGGAGATGCTTACTGAAGTAAGCAGCTCCCTAGCCCCACCCCATTAATAGCAGTGTTAAATCAGTAGCTTTTTCGGAACATACAATAAAGCTAACAAACACTGAAGTAAATAGCCCTCCGAACTCTGGACCAAGCTTACAGCGGTCTGGCATATTCATGATGGCGCTTTCCGAGGTGGTCCCCTCTCCTGCCCTGAACCGCCACTCCCACACCATATGCCGACGGTGACTGCCAGGCTTCATGCAGCAGTCACCGTCTCCTCCGACCGCCCCCTTATGATTATTCCGGACTGCTGTAAGCTTGGTCTGGCATTCAGAGGGCTATTTACTGCATTGTTTGTGGCACTTAGATAAAGCAAGTGATTTAACACTGCTAATACTGGAGTAGTGCTGGGGAGCTGCATACTTTAGTAAATGCTCCTAGAGGGTTTATTCAGGGTGACAGGTCATCTTTAAGTAGATGGGGTATACCATAATGCAACTCACAATAGTCAGGCTGTATACCAGTACTTGTGGATGCTTGCTGGTCTACCCCATCCACCATTCACCGATCAACACATATGTTTATGTAACAAGAACCAGCTTATTGATAGATTACTTGAAGACAGATCATTACATGTATTATTTCTGTAATATCTTTGTGATAGATTGTGTTAGTGCATTGTATTTGCAACACCCCTGCCAATTCATGGGCAAGGGAGTAGTTGTGAACAGCGCCCTCTCAAAGTTAGGAGCTGACGGAGCGAGTTGCGAACTCTCAGGAAGTCTGTGTGGCACAGCAAGGAGCTGGCACAGCAAGGAGCTGGCGCGAAGTAGACTTCCTGTCACACCTCATCGCAAGGCCGTATCTCCCGAAGACTTTGTGCAGGGAGGTCTGCACCAAGTCTGGTCCTAGGCCTCTACCCTCTGCCGAGGAACTGGAGTTCCTTTAAGTGTTGGAGACCATCATAGCGGTCTCTGCCCAGCTGGTCCGGAGACCCTTCGCAGGACACCGACTGCATCGCCGATTGACCTGAGCCTCCATCATGCGGACCTATCTCCAATCCGTGACAGAGCGCCATGGACTACCCAGGCGGTTCCTGCTGCCTCTCCCAGCTACCATGCTGGTGCCTCGGGCCCATGCGGTGGCTCCACGTGGGTAGGCCCCGACTCCAGCTCTGGAACCTGTTCCAGGGCCTACTGTGGCCGAGCATACTCTTACCACTCCTACTGCTGCTGCAGATCCTCCGACTGTGCTCGCTCCAGTTCCGGCTCCTTTCTGCCCAACTGTGAATCCTGAGCCTGCGGTGGAGAAAAAGCCTGCAGCACCGGCGCCCCCGCAACCTCGGGGCAGAGGTGAGGCTCTCTGCTGGCATCTCCGAGATGTCCCTGTCCAGCGACGTCGAGAGAAGGAGGCCCAGTGGTTTATAGCAGGCCGCTCGAGGGAGGACGCCTCGGTCCAACACAACTGGACCACAGGCCAGGTCTGCTGGTTTGACCAGCAGCGGGGCTACAGCTTTGCCACCCAAGACTATACCGGACGAGAGGTCTTCATTCTCTGCCGGTCCATCAAGCGGCCTGATGCGTTGGAGCGGCTCCACAACCTGAGGGCCGGGGAGTGGATTGAGTTCTCCCTGCAGGGAGGGGTGGCTGGTGTCATCCGGATCCCTGATCCTGAGAAGGAGACCTTTGAGACCTGCAAGGATCTCTTCAAGGACGACGTCTGGCCAGAGTCTCTGCTTCCTTCCGGGCTGCAAATCCCCAGGCGGTGACCCACGTGTACCCAGTCCGACATCAACCCCAATGCCTGTAGCCAGGACCGTGGGCGCTTTGTCTCCCCTACACTGCACATAGCCAGCACTTCCCAGAAAGTGCATCTTTACCACCCGTACCCCTACATGCTGTAATGTGCATGGACCCTCTGGAGGCCATATGCTGCTGGCCAGCTTTGGTTATCCTTTACCCATCCGGTCCATAGCCGAGTGGTAGGCAGCTCTTTCAATTGCCTAGGGGGTATGCAACACCCCTGACAATACATGGGCAAGGGAGTAGTTGCGAACAGCACCCTCTCCAGGTTAGGAGCTGACTGGGGGAGTCGCGAACCCTCCAGGCAGGCTCCAGAACCTGAGCACCAGGTATTAGCAGCTGTAGATCCTGCCTGAACAGGCAATGGTTAATGATATGTGAATTCTAACCAATTGTATTCCACCATGTACACTGGAGTGTGATTGGAGAGTTAGCCACCAACTGACCTGGATAACAAAACCCCTGGACAGGGAGGGGCTTGGCCTCTTGAGTTCCAGAAACCTGTTAGAGCACAAGCTCTTATCACAGGCCTCTTGGAACTCAACTCTCACTAGAGAGCACATCTTGTCACAGAGAGAAACAGGGTCAATCCACCATCAGGGCTAACATTCAGCTAAACCCAGGACTGCAGCATCCACAACTGGACATAGCTCCATCCCAGCCTGCATCTGCTGCCAGGCTGGTGGACCAATTCCTGAGGGCCACTCTCCATGACCACTCCAGTAATCTGGAATCTCCAGTAATACGGAATCTGTTCTCAGATCGTTCTCACCTGTTGCCTGCAGTTGTTCTAATAAAGAACCGTGAGTTATTTTGCACAACATTGTCCTCGTCTGATCCCTGGATACGGCTCTACCACGGTACCATCCACTACCCAGGGATGTACATTACAGACATCAGGGGTTGCCCCAGGGAGATCCAGTACATCAGCCTCTCCCTCCATATTACTTGCACACACCACCTGCTGGAGATCTGCCATGCTGTTGGACAGCTCTCCAGTCCCCATACCAAGTACCGTGACCACAGAGTGCCTAGGCCGCACCCGCCAGCCACTCCAGTATTCTGGGCCCCGGCTGCCTCCAGGTCCCAAGAAAAGGCTAGGCCCTGGTGGGGGATGTTGCATATTCTATTGTAATATATTACAATTTATGTCATATATTTCTTTTTTACTGTATTTAGGTTATAGTTCCTGTATTAGATAGTTACATGTACTGATCCCCTAAAAACCTCTAGATTTTAATTTGTAGAAACTACAAATTAAATGATAATTAGCATTGTTATTGATGGGCATTTTCAGTTTTTCTATATGACAAAACAGACTGAATCCACTGAATATCCTGTTGCAATATTCAACCACCTTTATCATGGTGTGTCTATAAAGGACTTGGAATATACTCATTATTGAATGTGTGGTTATACATTTGTATATGCTATACCTAACTTTTTTACTGTCTGGACGTAATAGCTTTATAACACACATGTGCGCATGGTCCTCCCACATATGGATTAACTAGAGCGGAGACATCCCAGAGCAAACGGCACGTACAAACTCCTTAGAGACAAATTGTGATGTTAGATATCCATAAGTTTTCTACTATATTCTCCTTTGTAATAATCCCCTCTTCATGTTGCGTGTCAGATGACCATACTTATCCCCATAAATATAAAGTCCAGTGTAATTGTTATTTCAGCTGTGGCATTAACTAGATAGTATGAGTGCAAGCGATACTATGCGCATACTTTCCAGTCCCAACGCAGCAATGTTGTGTCCTGTGTAACCGGATCTAAGAGCATGATGATAGTATAAATTCTGACATATCCAATTTGATGCGCCGGGAAACATTATGAGGTAAGTGACATAGCATGATCTGTTAGCAACAGAAAGCCGCAGAACCACATAAACATTTTCACAGCCATTAGTTCAAGTCTTCTCCCGCTATGGTATCAAATCGAAATCACTGCGTGCGGTCACCATAATAAACATCAACAGACTTATCTCACATCGCTGCGGAGCTGCTAATGAAAACATATGGTGGAAGGGTATGTACGACTAATGTACCCAGCAGTGCTGCCTTTACCTTATAAGGGAAGGTATAGATATAGTGGCCAACCTTCATCATACTTACCACGGGTCATGTGATATACATCAGACACATGCCCTTCCAACTGTACAAGGCACAGCGTTACTGAGTGCCTCTGACCTGGGGCATGACATGGTATTGTACCTTCACTATGTCCTATTCATCAGATTCATTGATGCTGTGGAAATAACATAAGCCACTTGGTGTCACTAGAAGCCACTGCATTTTTATACTTTCACCTTGTACAAAATTTCAAAACTTTTATAAAAATCTACAAAGTAGGAAGTTTATTAAGAAATAATTTAGTTTCCGCTTCATTTGCATCTGATATAACTTCTCCCCTTTCTTGCTTCTGTTCACTTTTATTCTTAGTCAGTATAAATCACATGATAGCAGTAAAGAAGGGAAACCATTAGGTGGGGCATCTATTTTAGTATCAGATTTATGTGTCATACGCATTTCTGTAGGACAGATTTACTGTCGTAAAAGGGCTGTAGCTAGGAAAGAAATTTGAGTCTGCTGTGACATTTATGTGGCGCTGAGCTGCAATACCAGACACAACCTATTGACATGTGTGATGCTGATTCTGAAAGAAATGAGATATGAATTTCTTATCTAGGTAAAACTCCTATAAGGGAATCTTTCACACAATTTTCAGTAGAGCAAAGTACAGATGATATGATATCACACCACTAGAGGGCATCCTTTATAATCTAATATGCATCCCTGAAAGATCTGTTCTTCCGCATGTATGTGACTAATTAATGTAACTCAGTTTTGTTACTGAAATCATGGAGAGAAAGGACAGAATGCTTCATTTCTGCATATTGGGCTGATGACCTATCTTTATGTAAGGTGGGGGGTCTGAGACTTGCATCCCCATTGATCAGCTGTTCTTGGCTGGCTTTGGTGCTGAATTTTACACACAGGGCCGGGAAGAGGTAGGGTAGACACCCTGTTACACAATTTAGGGGGGTTCTCCCAGCCCCCACATTTTTAAGACACGCATACCATTGGACGCAAGCAACATGACCGTCCTTCATTGGCAATGTCTGAGTCATTGAGGGCATTCAGGCAATGGTGTCGTCAGCAGTCGCATCCTGTGGGAAAAGAAGCGCGGGGCCATGCCGCGGACAGTGGAGGAAACAACATGGAGCGCCAGAAAGTATTTATTTATTATTTTTGTCGCTTACTGGATACAAGGGGGGCGTGCAGTGATTTAAGAAAGAAGGGGGGTGTACTACTGAAAGGGGATTATTACTATGCTTCAGAGAGGAAGGTGGGCACTGTTCTACTGGAAAGAAGGGGGTATCATCTGTAATCTATAATACGTGGAGGGCACATAAGGAGCATTGTTGTACATAGCTAGGGTCATTATACTGACTGTGATGTTTTTAGGGAGGCAGTGTTGAAATGCCCTCCAAAGGCCACAGTCTCCAGGTGGCAAATTCTGCAGTGAAAAACCACGGCAAGGAGAAGTTGCCATGATGGTTTGTACCTAATGGAGAAGGATTGTGAGGAGTCTACAAGAAAGAATACCAGGACAGACAAGGCCAGTACAAAGGGACAAAGAAACTGCTGCAAAGTAATTTGAATAGTAAGTGATGTCTGTGCCCATTGATGGCAGTCCTGATGTGCCATCCATTTACTGCTGGCATAAAGCTAAAGGGCGGCCCTGTGAGAAAATGGATTAAATCTAATGTGGGTGCAGGCTTGCGAAGGTCTGGCTCAAGAATCCAATACAACATTCCATCTCATTCAAATATTGGATCTGCATTGGATTCATTTACTGCTGGTATATATTTATGTGTGTTTATTCACTGATGTTATATATTTATGTTGCAGTATATACATTTTTAGTATATATTTATGTATGCCACATAATGAGTGTATGGACATATTTATATGTGCTATATTATTATTTCAGGTATGTATTTACACGTGCAGTATACTGGAGGTACATATTTTTTGTGCGCTATATTTACTGCTGCTATTCCTCATTGTAAATTATTTCACAGCAGTCAGCCTTTTAGAGTTTGTTTGTCTAATTTTTAAGTGGGGAAATGTGCCATCTTATTTTTCTCCCCAGGATTGGGCTTGCTCCTTTTTTGCTGTGATTTTCAGGGGCTTGGGAATGGGGCAGCATTTTGCTGGTCTGCCTAGGGCATAAAAATGCCTCATCCTTTCCCTTTCTACACAGTGGGGGAGATTCATTAAGACTGGTGCTTATAACGCCAGTCTTAATATTCCCCTCAACAGAGGTCCGTCGTCCATATACACTAAGAGGCAAACTTCGCCAGTTCCAAACTTTATACCAGATCAAAACAGGCGGTTTTCTGGCGGGGACTATAGTGAATATGACAAACCTGCCCCTCCCTGCATCTGACCTCCTCCATAGTGGCATGCAGGTTGGAGAAACCCCAGGTAGATGGGGATTCATATGGTTTGAATCTCCCCCTGTATATGGAACTAGAATTAAAGGTATTTTGGAGGTAGAAATGTCTTGCCTGTATTTCTGTTTGGTCAATGAAAACAAGACAAAATTCTATATCATGTTGTATTTCCACACCACAAGTGAATTATGGGAGCATCCCTCATTTACATGTAGTTTATATTATAATTGTGAAGGATGTACTATTTATACATCTTTAATTAGTATTTCGAAGTGTGAGTGTCCTTGATTAGCAGCGCAGGAAACAGATTAGCTTCTCACGATGGGACCAATTAAGAAGTTCATCGTTATTGCAGTTTTCTTAGAAATAATTAAATGCATTCATTCTGATGCACAAACCCAGGGTTCATGAGCAGTTTGCCAGTCAGTTAGTGTGTGGGAAGCTGGAAGTATTGTATAAATCTAGCTCTTCATTTAGGGACAGAATTCCTATTACACGAACTGAGCCACAGGGAGAAGCATCAAGGCGAATGCATCTAAAATAGAAAAGATGTACCGTATATGCCGGCGTATAAGACGACTGGGCGTATAAGACGACCCACAACTTCTGCCCTAAAAATATAGAATTTGGTATATACTCACTGTATAAGACTACCCCTCTCCCAAATGAAAAAAAGTCTGCTTAAAACTTTGCAAAACAAACAAGAGAGCAAGTGCCTGGTGATCATAACTGTAAGCTGCGATATTAATGAAGATCCGACATGCTTCTGTAAGTGCCGCCTGTGACCCCCAGCTCTGTGACGCCGACCGCTGTGACAGGGCGGCTGCATTAGCATACAGCGCGCCGCCCCGTCAGCGCGTACTAAGCCTCTTCTAATGACTGTGAGAGGTGGACTGCCGCGCATGCGCGGCGGTCCCAGGAAGCGGCTCTCTGCGCGCTGACGGGGAAAAAAAACACCTCACACAGTGCGGCCCCCGTATATCCAGCGTATAAGACGACCCCCCACTGTAGCCATTATTTTAAGGGGTTAAAAAGTAGTCTTATACGCCAGTATATACAGTAACTTTACAAAATAACCTTAAATAAATTATAGGGGTACAGACTGCACACTCTGTGTATTTTTATTCTGCATCTGTCCTCTGTTCCTTCATTACAATCTATAGCTCCAGTTTATTCTGCAGGCAGCATGCCATAGGGCAATAGGAGCTGAGCAGATTTTACACAAAGCCCTATCTGCAGGCAATATGGTATAGAGCAGGGAGAGCTGAGCAGATTGTACACAAAGCCCTATCTGCAGGCAGCGCATCATAGAACAGGAAGAATTGATTAAATTACACACTCAGATTTTTGTAAACGACTAAATGGACTTTTAGCTAGAGAGATCCTGGCACTCACTGGGGGTAATATATCATTATATTATATAGAATTATATAGAACTGGCTGACTGTGGCAGTTCTATGTCTGTCTTTGAAGTTGCAGTCAGATTTATTAAAAGTGGCTTTGGCCCTTGATAAATCTGCTGGCAGTGTGTGGGTTCTTTGCGACAGTTTTAGTGTTGTAAAATGGCTGTAGCTAGGAAAGAAATTTAAGTCTGCAGTGACATTTACGTGGAGCTTAGCTCCAATACCAGACACAACTTATTGACATGTGTGACATTATTTATGAAACAAATGAATTTTTCATGTAGGTGAAACTCCTATAAAGGAATCTTCCACAAGATTTTTAGTACTACAGGGTTCCTTGTGCAATAATATCACACCACTAGAGAGCATCATTTATAATCTAATATGTATCCCTGAAAGATCTGTTGTTCCGCATGTATGTGACTAATCAATGTATGGCCAACAAAGACAATTTTGTTACTGTCTCCAAAACCATGGAGAGAAAGTACAGGATGCTTCATTTCTGCACATAAGGCTGATGACCTATCTGTGATATATAAGGCCAAGGGGAGGGAGGCCTTACACTTCTAAAATCCTCTACCCCCCTCTAGCCTCATCACAATTGGATAACACTTTAGTTAGCTAAAGTGTTATCTAACATTTCAGAGGCTGCGGAGGAACTCTGGCTCGGTAGGGGGCCAGGCTTCAGAGCATTTCTTCAGTCGTGGAAACTCTGGGGCTTCTCTCCAATTTTAAAACAGGAGACAAAGAGTCATTAAAACTCTTAAACCAATATTTTTTGGACAGTTATGGAGTTATGGTCCATCTCAGCCCTAGGGCAACTACATTTTTGGATTTCTTATCATCAGGAAATCACAGTGGCCCAATTACCAGGTCTCTAGCAATCTTGGGTCCAGAGATATAAATATCTCTGGATAGGTACATAGCAAATGGGTCAGGTTTGGTATCGATGCAATCTAGGCATTCAATGGATGTAATAACAGATAGAAGGGACCCATGACCCCTACTGGGGGTGGGCAAAGGTGTGTCTGCAACTGATATAATCAGACACCTCAGAATCCACATTGTCTTTATCTGGGAACCCATTATACCATCAAGTGCAGTGGAATATCTTAAGGTGTGGACTATCAGGTTCTATTAGGCCACACACAAGGTAACTAACTTACTGAACTGCTGATACTTGTAGTGCTACCTTTGTATTTTGTACTCTGTTTAACTGCATATATCTCTACTGTATATATTGCTTTGTCTAGCGTGCCCTTAAGGTAATTAAATATAAAATCTAATCAGCGTTGCTCTTTTATCTCGATCCACAAACCCAATCGTCTGTGTTTCTTGGTTATATACATGCGACCAGGTTGGTTCCTCACCCTATATAATCCCGTTATGGACCGGGCTTATATTAAAGGAGAACTGGTGGCAGCTTATCTGGTTTGATAAGATTCGGTTTCAATTAGGCTATTGAAAGGGGCCATATCCGGAACGTGTGTGGACAACTTTAAATCACTTCCTGCGCCTCTCAGAACCCTTGTGTTCTGGGAGAGTCTAAAAAAACGAAGTGACATGGCGTACCCTTCAGGGGTCCGGAACGTCACGGTTTCCATCATACTATCTGTATAAAAGATGGGGGGCCTGAGACTTGCATCCCCATTGATCACCTGTTCTTGGCTGCCTTTGGTGCCAGGGCGGGAAGAGGCATTGTAGGCAACCTCTAGCATGACAGCGCCCGTTGTTGACGTTGTCTGTGTCATAGAGAAGATTCAGGCCGCATCCTGTGGGAAAACAAGCTGACTGCGTCAATTCTATGTCCGTCTTTGGAGCTCTGCTGCAGTCAGATTTATTAAAAGTGGCTTTGGCCCTTGATATTTCAGCTGGCAGTGTGTGGGTTGTTTGGGACAGTTGCATGAAAGGTCACAGTAAAACCCATCAAAAGTCGCAACATAGACCAGCGTGGGGACTGGTGTAAATTTGTGCCAAAACTTGTCCCTTAACTGCAATTAGCTCCAAATCACAAATCACAAATTCAGTTCAGTATTGTGAAAATTAGTTTATAATAATGAATTTGGCGCAAGCAGGATATATAGTCCTATGTTCATTTGGTGCAATGGAACGTCACATAACAGCATTTGTACCATAACTGCCCCAAAACAACGCCAAACATAGACAAAAAAAAACCCAATGATAAATTTCCCCCAGTGTTACTTGCTCAAGGTTTACATATATTGCAGAACAGCATAGTGTTGCAGAGAGAATACATTTTGGCTTGTGAACAGTTGCTGTTGATAAAGGCTTGTGATCAAGCTGAAACATGTTCTGTATGTAACTTTATGCTGTTCTGCAATAAATACAAACCTTGGACAAGACACAATGGGGGAGATTTATAAATCTGTCTACGACCGGTAATCCTGTCGTAGTTTGCACTAAAAGACTGAATGCACCACATTTATAAATGCTTTTAGACAGTGTTCTGGCGCTGCTACTACTAGTTTGACAAAAGAAAAGGGGCGTGACCTAGCGCCAAAACTTGCAACTCTAAGTAAAAGCAAAAGCGAGAGATAAAAGTTAGATGAAATAAAACCCCCCCTTGTTCAATTCCTTCTTACATTTGCATTTTATCTGTGAGGGGCTGTGTCTTTTTTTTCTTGTTCCAAAAATAACTGATGCTTAAAAAACACGTGTGAAATGAATGGACCTTGAGTAAACTATACAACTTCTGATAAAAATAGCACAGAGGACAGACAGACCCCATGTCAAGGCTGATACCATTGTACAGCTGGTATTCTGCGCTGCATATCAAAAACAAATCTCTCAACAACTGTGTAACTAGCTGCGGTGTCCTCTCCAGGAATCCTTGACTCAAGGCAACAATCATTTCCTTAGAGAAATTTCCCACCTGAGCCATTGTTCTTTATATTAAACACTGCATCCCATACAACAAGGCAGGTGTGGAAATGTGAATCAGAAAATTATATGAAACTAAGACAATTTGTGTTTAAAGGGGGATTTTTCGACGAAAATAACCAACACGATGTTAAAAATCACAACATGTGATTAATATAATGAACTGCACATTTTAATGATTAAAGACATATTAGAAGAAAAAAAACATGCAAACAAAAGAACATAAACATGGAGACATTTATCACAACATAAAAAGACTATGTTAAATTAGAAACATACATTGAGCAAGGTCTATCATTTTAAAAAAACAAAAAAATGCTAAATGTCCCTCTATGTGCCTGTTTAGTGTTCAGGGTGCGCCAGATTCATGAATTGTAGCGCACATTCTTCATGAATCTGGCGCCCCCTGCACTGTTCCGACAGAGGGCACCAACTTTTTTTTGGTGTTCCTTTAACATAGGGATTGCAACATATTTCTGTTGGACTGACTGTATAGCGGAACGTCCCTTTCAGAAATTTGTGTCCCTCTAAATACTTGTGCAAGTAGATTGCACTTAAAAGAAAGTGCGAAGTCCGACAGAAAACTGGCATAGGGTTTTGAATAAATCAGGGCCATTGCTGCTTACCTTCTAGGTCCAAGCCGCTGCCTGACAACAGGTAATTCAGCCACATGTAAGTAGTTCACCACTGGACCAATCACTTACCTCAGTGACCTCCATACAATTCTAATAAATGATGTGCATTTTATGTGGAGGTCTTTCTCAGCCAGTGATTGCTCCAGCAGTAACAGGAACATGCCAAATCAAAGTCTTCCAGGCAGACAGCGCTTTAAAGGGTTTTCCAGCCGCATAAAGATTTCCCCTATCCTTTTCTCCCTGCTGGCCCTGACAGGTGTGGATGAGGCCTGTTCCTGTGGACGCATTTGTGATGCATTCTGGCGCTAGTCCAGCCACTCCAGTCCCTGCAAATCCAGCCGCCCCCACACTGCAGTCAGGTTTCAGTGGGATAACGTTGAATATGGCACATTTAGGGGTACATCAAAAAGTTATTCCCAATCCACAAAACTTGATTTGGCACATAATTTCAACCCCTTTAAATGTGAATTAAGATCAGTGGCTTGTAATGAGCATAATCATACATCTGACAAAAGTCTAAAGTTTGGCTTTCGTCAGGGTGGTATTCAGAGGAAAAACGCATTGTGTTACTGTAAAGGGCAGCTGTTCTATGCAATGGCACAATGCAAAATGTTATCTTCCCCACAGTTCCTGTACTTGTAGTGGACAATAGGCCCACAAATATACAGTATTTCTCAGACACTATAAAAATAAATTCTGACATCTGAAATCATGCAACATCTATCCAATTAGTATCTACTGTGTATACTGCACGTACCTGGAGACGTTTGGGTTAGTTATCGAGTCACCAAGGGCTTTCTTGTGGATTTTGCCATGAATTAGGAGAAATCCACTCTAGATCTGCCATAATTGTCATGTTGTAGATGGTAAAATCCACAGTTCATGTTAATTTCCATGTGGGAATGTTAAATTGGTTAACTGGAAAACTCAGATTTTGTTGCGATGTTTTGAATTTTTTAACGAAAATCCAAATTCATTATACTATTGTAATAATGTAATTGATTGATGTATGATTTTAGCATTTTTATTATTGCTTAACAAAATGCATGATTGCACATCTATACCATGGCCTGATATTCGGTTTTTCATTATTTCAATCATTAAAAATAACATAATAGTTTAATGGAGATTAGATGATAGATTTTTTGGGGGGTGGATTACTTCTTTAAATGCGTTGTGTACTTCAGAGTTTTTGATTTTGAAAGCATTTGCATGTGTAGCTTTTGTCCTACTTTATTGTAGCAACCATGCTTTAACATAAGCAGGATATTAGAGGAAATTTTATAGGCAACCAAAGTAAACCATATTATTATTTGTATCTTTCCATTGATAATTCAGGTGCATGGAATTACTTTAGTCTATGACTTATTCTGGTGCTGTAAATCTACAGTGTTGTTTTTCTTCTATGCCCCACCTAATGTTTAAAGTTATCCTGTGTCAATGTCAGACCATTCCCACGTCTTGAGCATTATATCAGCAGGTAACCTATAGGCTTGCTGAAAGTCTGCAGTTTATATATATACATATACAGTTTATATATTTATATATATAATTCTAACTAGATCCTCAACAATTATTTTCATTTTATATATACAGGCGGTCCACTACTTAAAGACACCCGACTTACAGACAAGCCCTAGTTAAAGACGGGCCCCTCTGCCCACTGTGATCTCTGGTGAAGCTCTCTGGATGCTTTTCTATAGTCACAGGCTGTAATGATCTGCTGTAAGGTGCCTGTAATGAATGTTTATTGATAATCCTTGTTCCCATTACTGCAAAACATTTTGAAAATGCAATTGTCACTGGGGCAATTTTTTTTCGTCATCTGGAGTTACAATTATAAAATATATAGCTCCGACTTACATACAAATTGAACTTAAGAACAAAACGAAAGAACCTAACCGGGGACTGCTTGTATATATATTCAATCGATTTTTCACATAACAAAAGAAAAATGCATATCAGTATCAAGCTAACATTAAGCTCGCAGGGGGTTTACATCGTCTACTCATCACCCTCCCAAATGTCAGAATAGATAGGTAGAAATTTAGACATGCATTACTTTTTCTTAGGCCTCGTGCACATGACCGTGTTCTTTATATGGGTGAAGAACAAGGCAGGGTGGACATGTGGGGGGGCTGCTCACCCTTCCACTCTCCATAGGAAGCTTCATAGATAGGCTGGGCTGCAAATCTAGGAAGGAATAGGACTTGCTTTATCTTTTGTGGTTTAGGCATGGTGTGGTGAGACAAGGTGTGGTGACTGCACCATGACTAATAATATGTAATAGACTTCTATGGGGACGTGATGGCTCCCAATACGGCTGTGCAATCAATGGCTTTAAATCAAACCTTTCACCAGGAATGTCATTTTTAGCTGATTATGGAATTCAATAGCCTAAGCAGATTTAATTTCAGTAGTTCATATAAGATTATTTCACATTACCTTGCTCCCTGTCAGCAGCATGTGGTGAGTTTGGGGGAGGTGGATTGGGCATCTGCAGCCTGTGTGTGAATGTATTTCACCATACATTCTTCCTTTCCTCCACACCATCCCTGCCTGCTCAATGTGGGGAGGGATGAGGGAGCTGGATAAGTGTGAAGGAGAGGAGACTGACACAGGCACACACAGGTTGCAGCTCCCCCCCCCCCCTTTCCACTGGGACTCACCACAAGCTGCTGGCAGGGATTCAGGTAATGTAAGATAAACTATTAAAATGATTAGAATGCTTACAAAGACATAGCATAGGCTATTGGAACCTGTCAGCAGCTAAACATTACTTTTCTGGTTCAATTTAAGGAAATGTTTGCCCTTTCTCTTTTCACCAAAGTAAAGCATGGCAACTAGACTTCCATAGCAAAACATCAAAATGATTTGCAGCTTTAATCATTTGGGGCATTAATGTTTTTCTAAAAAGCTCCATTATATGCCCTATACTGGGCTATACTATGGTGGGGGGGGGGGGCACTTTTGTAGGTTCAACACCAAGATACAAAATGTAAGAATCACTTGCATTACCATCTCTTATCAAAGTTTACCTTTAGTGATTATCCATACTTTGGATTATACAAATATTGTACATTATCTTATATAATTGCTGGTTGTAAGTATAAAAAAACCTAAAGGATCTTGTTTTTTATATATTTTTTCCTAAATGTACTTAATCTGTAAAAAATGAGAGAATTTGGATGTACTGAATTATATAAAGAACAGTATGGTATTTTTGAAACTGTATATTTTATAATGGAAGGTTAATGGTGTAATTTCTAAGTAAAACGTAATCCTCACAAAGTCTGCAGGTAGCTCTTTTTGTATCATGAAATCTGATCATGTGAAATGGTTTGTAACAATATACATGTGTTTAAATATAAATATTACAGAAAAGTATACAGATAAGACTGAAAGTCATATACACATATAACACAGCTTTATAAAGCGCAGCAACAAAATGGATTTTCCCACAAACTAAAGTTATTCACGGGATAGGGCCTAACTTGCTGAGACCCCCTCAGATCGCAAAAAAACAAGGTGTCTGTTGGACCCCTTGTCACTCCGTCAGATTCATGGAGCAGACGGATGCGCGTGACCGTTTGCTACATTAATTTCTATGGATTTGATGGAAATTGACGACCCACACTGATCAGCAAGTTAGGCCCTAAACTAGAGGACCGCATTACTTAAAGGAAATCTACCATCAAGAAATAATGCATGGATAAACCAGGGACACTCATAGATTCGGGCACCGTGACTGTGGTAATCTTCTTTTATTTGTTATCCATGGCCTCCTTCCTTCTTAAATATACTTTTGAAATAATGCTAATGAGTCAGAAGGGTTCCTGGGGGTGTTACTAGAGCTTCTCTGTGCTGCAGATTCACATTGTCTCACCCTCAATTTCGGCTCTTTCCCACTGTAACAGCCTGTGAACCTGTGGCACAGAAGAGCTCTGAGAACCGTCCCAGTAGCCTCTCATGCTCATTAGTTGATTTTAGAAGGAAAGAGAACATAGATAACACATATAAGAAGATTACCACAGTCATGATGCCTGGATCTAAGAGAAAGTGTCCCTGGTTCATCACAATGGATTTTGATGGTAGATTTTTTTTTAAAGAAAACCCTGAAGGCACTGTGCTCATCTGATGGAGGGCCTAAGAGGTCAGTCAAAGTTGATTTTAAAATCCAACCACTGTAACCTCCCTAAAAAGGACCAGGAAATACATACAGCACCTCTCCTTTTTGGCCATGCTCTTTTGCCGTCCCCTTCCCAGGAATATTCTCAACAATGAATTGAAGAAGAAACCCTTGTGTTATGCTCCATTCCCTCGTTCCCTTTATTTGACAAGCTCTGTGCAGCGCTGCATAATCTGTTGCCGCTATATAAATAAAGAATTATTATTATTAGGTATAACCCAGTGGGGCAGATTTACCAATGCATTGCCATTCTTTTCCTTGCCTTGTGTATTACTGAATTTGTCAGATACATTTTTAGCCAAACCCAATGTAACGTACGGTTCTTGGAGCAGCAGTATTGGTCCAGGTATTGCTAGGTTTATCACTGAAGATCTGCTGGCAGACATTGTTTTTATAATATTTCCCTTTCTACGAAAGTAAATTATTGGACGAGATTGCTTCTTAGTATAATCTATAAACGGGTTGTTGAAGGATGTCCTCTACTTATTCACTGCATGACAACCTTCTTGCTATTGCTGCATGTAGACCTTAATAATCAACCTATATTCAGAAGTATATATCTGCACTGTTACTGAGCAGTCTAGCCAGGTTTATACACTGTGTATATCTACTACTATAGTATCTTCCATATCCCAGCTATCCAACCAAGACAGGGTAAATACAGCTGTCATAAATCAATCATATCATTAAGAAGACTTTGTTCAAATTGCGCATATTTTAGGCTTTTTCTGCCAAAAACAGAATTCGAGCTCCAAAATGAGAATATATATAGAAAAATAAGAAAATCTACTGTTAAAGTCAGGTATGATAAACCAGGGACCCTTACTCACAGACCTTGGCGCTGTGACTGTGGTAACCTTCTTATATGTGTTATCCATGGCCTCCTATATAAAGTACAAGATATATATTCTATTTTAAGGTTACAACATTTTAGATTTCTTATATGAAGATGTAATAGGGCTTTATTCTGCTGTTGATATAACTAATGAAATTACCTATAGCTAAGTTTACAGTATATTTTTGTGATTATTGCTTGTTTTACTCCTTCCGTTGGAAATTTGCAATCCTTATCAAGTCACCATACTTCTAATAAAAATCTACCTATATTGAATTGGTTGGAAGCAGTTGGATCTACTACTGCATTTATACTTGCCTGGTGTGTATTAAAGGAGCTGCTTATAAAAGAGGATTTGTTGACTCTGAGTTAATTTACTAATTAGAAATAGTAGGAACAATTCCCACACAGCAAATGTGTTTCATACACACAAATCTAAATAGAGTTGTTTACATATGGAGATCTAGAAGCTACATTCACATGAAGTGGACAGTTACAGTTATTTTTGCAGATTAACATCTATGTGACGTCACCGGCTCTCCAGCACTTTAGAATCCGGCGCACGCACGGTGTGCCGTGCCCAAGTGCGGTGCGCCGAGTTATAAGTTAATATAACTTATAATTCTGCGATAGGGGCTTTGTTACCCTAACAAAAATATGCTCTGGCACCAGCTCACCCTGAGCTGGTGCCATGTATATGTGTATAAACCTACCACTTTTAAGTGGTAGGTTTCCTTTAAAGGGAACCTGTCACCAGGAGACCCATTTTTAGCACTCCCCCAGTCCCCACAGAGCATAGTACATACACTGCCAAAGTGTTTTTGTATAAAAAATTGGTTTTACAGAAAAAAAGATATGTTATATTATATCTTTCATTAGCATCTGCTGTGTGACTAGGCAGTTGCCTTTTGGGAGGGGCTGGAAAGGAGTAGTTTCTTGGCACTCTTTGGGCCCCTTGGTACCAATTGAGCATCGTTGCAACGCCACAGCCTACCTGAGTAATTGTTGCTGACCATTCCATCCCTTTATGACCACAATGTACCCAACATCTGATGGCTACTTTCAGCAGGATAATGCGCCATGTCATAAAGCTGGATTCATCAGACTGGTTTCTTGAACATACAATGAGTTCACTGTAGCTCACATGGGGCCTCCACAGTCACCAGATCTCAATCCAATAGAGCATCTTTGGGATGTGGTGGAACGGGAGATTCGCATCATGGATGTGCAGCCGACAAATCTGCGGCAATTGTGTAATGCCATCATGTCAATATGGACCAAAATCTCTGAGGAATGCTTCCAGCACCTTGTTGAATCTATGCCACGAAGAATTGAGGCAGTTCTGAATGCAAAAGGGGGTCCAACCCGTTACTAGCATGGTGTACCTAATAAAGTGGCCGGTGAGTGTATATTATCATTATTGTATAATAAAGGATTAAACTGCTTCTTCCTGCTAATTCCATGCATGACATTGGCTCAAAAACACTGAAGCTATTGTCAAAAAAATATCCACAGAGGGTCATCTGTACATAAGATACTTCTTCTGGAAAGAGGCACGTGCACCTGTGTGACCATGGTCAGATTTCTGTCCACTAGAAATAAATAATGAAGGTTTCTATAGGAGGACAGCAAGCAGAGATCTAGAAAACTGTGAGAATTGATACAGTAAGTATGTTGGAAAATTGTATAACGTTTGATTATACAAACAATAACCTTTATATGCTGATATCGGAATACCCCTTTAATCTTCCCAAATACTACAAATTAACAATTTCAATGAACCCTGCTCTGATTTCCCATTCCCACAGCACAGCCTCCACATTCTCTATACTAGGGTGTGCATATTGGGTATATTCTCTGAAAACAGTTAGTATGTGTTGATGCTGAATCTTCACCAATCCGATATTGAGCACATTTGATGGCTATGTTCTCAATATTTTTATCCTGGAGAACCCCTTTAAGACAAGAAATACACCAGTTGTAAAGAATGGACTAGTTGAAGAACTAGTGATATTTCTAGTGTTTGCAGCTTCAAGCAATACCATCTCAGTCTGGTTTAATTTTACAGCAATATATTTCTGTTTACTAAGATTTCCATCAGTTTTATGTGGATTAAACTTCAAATCAATTCTGATATTGCTCTGCTGTGCTAAGTAGAAAAAAAGATTGTAATCTTTGTTCAGTCTCTTCTATTCCACTTTGTACAATACTGAAATGCCAATAAATGCTAGATGAAGCAGAACTACTGGAAGTGGGGGAACAAATACACATAAAATGAAGTTCTTGTGCCACATCACCATCAAATATAGGCCATGTATCATAACCATAAAATGGACTGCACTGTGCACTACAACATGTGTGCATGAGTGTCCCACATGTGATAATATATGTGATGATTATGTTATGATGAATAATTATGTGTGATGAATGTGTGTATGAGTTCCCTCCATGTATGTGATGAATGTGTGTATAAGTTCCCCCCCATATACGTGATGTATCCCATGTGATGAATGTGTGTATGAGTTCCCCCCATGCATGCGATGAATGTGTGTATGAGTTCCCCCCATGTATGCGATGAATGTGTGTATGAGTTCCCATGTATGCGATGAATGTGTGTGTGAGTTCCCCCCATGTATGTGATGAATGTGTGTGTGAGTTCCCCCCATGTATGTGATGAATGTGTGTATGAGTTCCCTCCATGTATGTGATGAATGT